>SNQJ01S0122681.1:16152-26846 GCA_010110895.2 Picea sitchensis | reverse complement strand
TCCAATATATTTGTATGAAGTCACTTCCTCCAATTTTTTTTTTTTCATATTCAAAGTTATCATAAGGGATCTTATTGTATCTAATAACCATGACCTTAGTCTTATCCATATTAACAGTCATACTCATATTGGAGCAAATATCCTTGAGGATTCTTAGATGGTTTTCAAGATCATGGGGACTCATTGCCATAAGAACGATATCATTGGCGTAAAGAAGAACATTGATGACTATACCAGTGAGAGTAGGTTTGACACAACCTGTTTTTTCCAAAACAAATTCTAACTTGTCAATGTATATGCCAAAAAGGGCAAGGGACAAGGGACAAGTTTGTTTGACTCTGATATTGTAGTTAATCTCTGTTGACCATCCCTCAGTGTTTTTAAAATTAGCAATAACTTTATCATACATCGTTATTGCAGCAACCCTCAACTCGAGAGGCACTTTTATCTCTTCCAACCTATTCCAAAGGTTTTTCCTAGGAACCATGTCAAAATATTTTCTAAAGTCAACAAAACAACAAAAAAGATTGGTTTTAGTATTGAAAAAATTCTTTGCAATGATCCTAAAGGTAACAAGATGGTCCACAGTTATGATATATCCTAAATCTGTCCTGGCCTTTAGCTCTTTTACTGTGACTTTATAGGAAAAGGCTAATCTTCTTTTCCAAAATAATTCAATAAAGCTTGGCTAAAATCGGGCTAATCATAATGTTCCTATAATTAGAGGGAATGTTTCTATCCCTATTTTTAAAAATAGGAACAATGAGGATTTTTGTCTAGGGTTTAGGGAAGCCCTACTTGACTGCTAAATTCAAGAGCTTATGTATGTGAGAGATAAGGATAGGCCCTCCGATTTTAAAAATTTCATCTTGGTAGCCTTCAATGTCCTTAGCTTTCCCATTTGAAAGCCGCTTAACCTCGAACTCTATGTCATCTAAAGAAAAACCTTCTTCCTTTGTAGGGACAATAGGAATGGTGTCCATGGAATCAAGGAACTCATAAAGACTTTTATGGTAGGGATTCGAGTCCCTTCAGGGAATCCTATTATTTTCTTTAGTATTGAGGTTTAGAATTTGGCTCCAAAACTTCTTAGGATCCAACTTATATAGTTGTGAAAGTTGCTCTTGCCTTTTATTGATATAGTACATTTTTTCCCTTTTAATTAGGGTTGTGTACGTATGGATATTATCGAGTTTTAAGGACTCATTAGAAGCATTCATAATGGTTTTCCTAGTAATTTTACATTCTTTATTATACCAAGGGTTAGTCGTTCTATTATTCTTTTTATATGACACCTCGAAAGAGAACTTGGTAATAGAAGTGGAAAGGGTAGTTGTAAAATTATGATAGAGTTCTTCAATGTTGTCCTTATAAGTTAGGAGATTTAATTTACTATTTAAATCCTTTAAAAAAATGTCAACTTTACTTTCATCAAAGTGCAAATTCCTTTGATTATCAGAATTCTCCTCAATGGTGCTCCTATGCATGGAAAAGTTTAGAGTTAGGGTTAAAGGTTTATGATCAGATTTAGGCTCATGGTCTTTTAAAAGGTCAAAAGTTGCTATTCGGTTGGAAACGGGGATATTAGATATCACATAATATACAACACTAATACCTAACCCATGAATACAAGTCATGTAGTTGTAGTTTGGCCACTTCATTACTCCATTGCAAATTATTAGGTCTTGAGAGCTGCAAAGCTTGACCAACTCAGTGCCAAACAAATTTTCAATTAGGTCTCCAGAGCTTCTTTTGTAGTTATTAGATAAAACAAGGTCCTCATCTAGCCATAAAGGATTATGTATGGAATTAGTACTTAAAAGAGCAGATTGTTTAGTTGTAGTCCTAGCATGAGGATATTACCTTCATTTTTCAAATTATAAATATCTTGTTCTAAATTATTATAGGGACAATTGTTATCTCGATTGTTTTTCTTATAAAAAGTAGAATTAATAGGTGCAAAATAACAAATTGCTATATACATCTTCTTAGCATTGGTGTCTGAAATTTCTACAAATGTATTCATTGAGAAGGTCAATCTTATAAAGTTGAATGTGAGGAAAAATGTTCTTTCTCCTTATTTTAAACCTATCCTTGGATATAAAAATCTTTTTCATATTTTTAAACCTATAATATTATTCACATCAAATAATGATTTATACTATAAATAATTATCAATAATTATCATGAAATTTATATTACTATGATATTCATTTTTTTCATATTTTAAACTCAACCCTAATTCACAGTAAATATTGTTAAATAATTATCATGAAATTAATCTTCCTATAATAATCAACTCTCTTCATATTTTGAACTCGACCTAATTAGTACTTGATTTTCTATGTATACACTTAACTCATAACACTCTCTACATTAAAGATGATTTACACTCTAACTAACACTTACACTTGTAACAAACTATTTTAATATATTTTCTTATCATATTTTATTGTAAATTATATAAAATAATAAAACTTATCATATGTCAATTTCATTACAGCCGATGGTGTCACTGAATACGAACCTAATTTGAAATCTGTCATTGGTCTGTGGTTGTTTATATGTATTGCATGTCAACGTCAACTGTTCCATTAAAAAACCACTTGTAATGATCGTTTTTATTTGTCAAATTATCCCGTCAGTAATATTTATGAATTTGTTCTGAATGAAGACTTTCGTTGAGATTTCATTACAGTGCATGTTTCCCTATTGAATTGGTCCGTAATAACATCGTAGTGTAGGTTATTAGTTTATTTAAATGATTGAAGAAGTCCATGATAACTTTGGACTCAATTGGATTTATAGTATAGATGTGATATTTTATATTCATACGCTTTGGGAATCCAAGGTGATTTTCACACTGTTATAACATCAAAAAGATGAAAACTATGTGGAATTTTTTTTTAACCTAAACCAAACCCCAAATCTTCTAAATGGTGCTATTAAAAAGATGCCTACAAGCTAATTCTTTTTTTTTTTTTCACCCAAGAAGCACCAAGATAGATGAAAATTTATAAAATGATCCATTCCATATCATACTTCCCTATTTAAGGATGTTTTTGTTCCTCAAAATCTTTTACTCAATGAGGTGAGGAAATTTTTGCTTTACTTTCTCCTTGGAGTACCATTTTTACTTTCCCAGAAGTTTGCCTTTGAACTTGACCTGCTAGACGTCATGCTACTAGTTCTGAACTTCTTCTATAAAACTGTACCTTTTTCGATTTTGCATGAACATTTGGTGCTAAGTCCTCTATGGTAGGTAGGACCTCCTCAGGTTCTCGATCCAACATGGAAGGCTCATAGAGTTTCAAATTTTCCACATTCACTAGTTAGTAAATGTGCATATATGGAGGTAAATGGATCTATAGGCATTATCACCCACATCCTCCAATACCTCAAAAGAATCATATCACATAGCCTTGATTTTCTTACAAGGACCCTATAAGATTTCTTTGTTAAGCTACAACCAAACGTTGTCTCCCACCTTGAATGTTTTCTCAATTTTGTGTTGATCATGTTGGGCCTTGTACTTTTCTCGTGACTTCTTCAATATGTGACGTGTCTACAAATGGATATGCTTAATCCTTTCAACAAATTTATCTTATTTCAATACTTCTCTTGTGATGTGTTCTCCCACTTCTCCTTGTTGTCCATATACAACATCGAAGGGTGAAGGAAGAAAATATCCAAACCAAGTTTCAAAATGGGACTTATAGATACAAGTGTGGATCACTATGTTATGAGAGTGTTATAAGAGTGTTGAATATACCTGTTAAAGTTTCAACCTATGTCTTTAGATGCTTCAATTTGTAACCCCTTCAATGTTGAACCAATGTTTTGTTGACTACTTATATATTCTCATCTATTTATGGATGGAAACTTGTAGATATCTTCAACTTGGTGTCCATTTTTTCCAAAAGTGTAGTCCAAAATGCATTGATAAATATGGTATCCATATCTGAGATGATGTTCCTTGGTATCCTAAAGTGAACCCATACATGTGTAAAGAACATGTGCATTGTTTCTTGTGATTTGATGGTTTTTTCACAGTGCATAACAATGCATATCTTCTTGAACCTCTCAATTACCATAAAAAGATAGTCAAGTTCCTTCTTAGTTGTTGGAAAAAATCCATAAATCAATGGAAATAATTTTCGAGAGTTGAGTGGGTACATGTAAGGGATGGTATAAATCTTTCTTTTTATTACTAGGTTTGTTAATACAACAAATTATGCATTCTCTAATATACCAAGTTACATCTTCATGCATTCTAGGCCAATACACCTACCATTGTAAGTTGGCAGCTATCTTCCAATCAACAAAATGTCATGTGACCTTTGAGGTATGAAGATATCTAATAAGTTTCAATCTTTCACCTTTAGGGGCATATGAATTGCCTAGCTTGTATAGAAACCATTGCTAGAGATGATAGTCAACCTTACCATCACCTTATTCTACACAAATTTGGCCCTATAGCTACTAAAAAGCCTCTTTAAAATCCTCATATTCTTTGCATCCCTATTTGTATGCATCATGGATAAAATGATCCATATGCATAAGAGCTCCAAANTGATAGTCAACCTTACCATCACCTTATTCTACACAAATTTGGCCCTATAGCTACTAAAAAGCCTCTTTAAAATCCTCATATTCTTTGCATCCCTATTTGTATGCATCATGGATAAAATGATCCATATGCATAAGAGCTCCAAATTTTTTAATCTTGGATGTGAGTGGCCTTGAAAGAATATATGTGAACTTATTAGTTCTTCCCTTATGATATTTTATGACTAGATGAAACTATTGTAAAAACCCTATCCACGTATAGTATATGGTTTGTTGAAACTTACTCATAGTGTACTGGCTGGTGATCAACATGGATAATGGTTTCCTTAGCCATCAATAGTGCTTCCACTTCTTAAAAATTTGAACAAAGGCATACAGTTCCTTATCATATGTAGTTTATTTTAGAAATCCCCCATGAAACATTTGATAATGATAGAATAATAACTTATCTCCTTGCATCAAGAACATTCCCATAATATATTCACTTTCATCGATATCCACTTCGAAAAGACTCTACAGGTTAGGAAATGGAAGGATTGGTGCTTGAATGATCTTCCATTTTAGTTAATCAAAATCTCTATTATGACTCTTTCCCCACCATAAAATCTTACCACTAGATGTTATGGCATAGAGTGGCACAGCTACCGCTGAAAATGATGCTATGAACTTCCATAGGTACTACACTTCCTCAATAAATATCCTAACTTCAATGAAATTAGTAGGAACTAACCACATGAGGATGGCTCCATCTTCACAAAATCTATCTTGAGTTCCCCTCAACCAATCATGTACTAGAAAAGCAACAATGACTAGCCATCAAACTCACATTTCTTATTGTTAGTGAGTAGTTGATGACTTTTTAGTCATTAACACTTTTATCATATGTATGATGTGCTCTTTCCAAGTAAATATAAAACCAATATATCATTCAAATAAAATATTATAAAATGAATCTAAATAAGGTTGTAATACATCATTCATCAATTGCATAAATGTAGTTGGTGCATTACATAAACCAAAAATCATGACCAACCATTCATACGTACATTTCCTTGTATTGAAGGTGGTATTTTTGGTGTCTTCTCCTTTAACATGTACTTGGTGGTATCATGATTTGAGATCCAAATTGGTGAAGTACTTGGCTTGTTGTAGTTGATCTAATAAATAATTGATCCTAGGAAGAGGGTAATGGTTCTTGAGAGTGATCTTTTTGAATTCTTTGTACTCAATACACATTTTCCAAGTCTCATCCTTCTTAGTTACTATGTTCATAGGTGAGGCACAAGGTGAGGTGCTTGGTCGAATTATTCCTTGCTCCAATAGTTGTTGCAACTATTTCTTCATTTCATCTACTGTCAGGATAGACTATCTATATATCTTAATATTTGGTAAG
The DNA here is from genome assembly GCA_010110895.2 of Picea sitchensis. Lineage (NCBI taxonomy): Eukaryota > Viridiplantae > Streptophyta > Pinopsida > Pinales > Pinaceae > Picea > Picea sitchensis. The sequence continues at coordinate 20,884 of SNQJ01S0122681.1, read as the reverse complement.
GGAGAGTTTGGAAACAACTGTATCTCATGATCCACTTCCTATTTAGGTGGAAACACTTTAGGTCCTTGGAACACTCTTCTATATCTCTGCAACAACTCCTCGAATTTACATTTATTCTCTGTAGTACATCCCTCCAGCACTTCCTTTACTCTTACCAATCCATCCCCTGGCTAATTTTATCTTTAAAAAAATACAATTTTTCTACTAGAACTGATCAACTTTTTGTCTTAGTTGGCACTTCCCAGAGAGATCTTCAATTTACCTTTGTGTGTATTCATGATTAAAGTCTTCCCACCCTTGATTATAAACTATTAGTTGTATCTTCTCATGAATATTGTATCCCTCATACACATGTAAGGGATTCCAAACACTACACCAGTCAAGGAGTACTACATCTAACTTGAATTCATCATTGAAATATGTACTTATAACAAATTTAATCGTATAATGTTTAGTGACCTTGAGATTTCTGTAACGCCCCGTTTCACCTAACCGTTTTTAGACAACTAACTTATTATTTGAGGGTGTTTGTTCACAAACACTCGGTTAATTAATACATTATGAGTGTGAGACTTGTTATGAAATTATTAAAATGTCAAATGTGAAATTGATAAATTACCCATTATATCTTGTTGAATAAAATTTATGGATGATCATGATTGTACAAACATTACTGACGAGTTTTTGCGTGTACATGAAGCTCAATAACTAGTTGACGTAGGTATCATGAACAAGACACTGGAACTCTAGACTGAGTTAGGGAGTAAATGAATTGATGAAATTTTGAATAAATAACTTATGTTGATTATGGACATGTTCATTAAAACTTGTTTAGTGGATGTAGGCCCATGAATCATGTTTGTTGATCAGACTTACAAAAGGAGTAATGAGGCTATACAAAACTAGACCAGCATAAAGGGAAGGGTGGAACAATGTCCTTGATTCCGTTCACTAGCACCCACACCATGGCCAGAGTTGAAAAGTGAGGGAAACTCTTGGTCAGAGGGTAGACTAGGTCTCAGTCACTTGTGAGGTATACTGAGGGGCACACAATAAGGAAGATGTCTTATTCCTTAGTGTCCAATAATCTCATAATAGGGGAAAATACATGAGTAATATAATCTATGCAAGTTGTGTCATATTCCCAATGCTCAAGGTTCAAAGTGCTTGAAGGGAATGATGCATGGAACCATTGGAGTGCATCAAGGTATCATGAATGGCATGGTGTTCATGGAACACTTGGTCTTTGTTTCAAATAAAACTTCTTGTATAAAGTGAAACATGTAAGTTAACCTAAGAGTAAGGTGATAGAGTAAATAGATAGAGTCCTGCTAGAAAACTTGAAAATCAAATTTTATTGGAAGAGTTAAATATTTAGGGAATAATTAATTTCTTCTAAAAATTTATGGGCAAAAAGAATATAAAATTCAAGAAAAATAATAAATTATTAAAGAAAAACAAACAACATGGAAGGAAACTAAAACATGTGCATGATATTAAATAAGTGAATAAATAAATAGCAATTATTAAATTAATAAAAAAATTGTATAAGGGAAACATGTAAAGGAAAATCTAAAAGACACAAAAAGTAGATAAATATTTAGGGGAAAATATAAAACACAATAAAAATAGAGAAACATCCAAAGGAAAATCCAAATGACAAGAAAAATAGGGAAATATTGAAGGGAAAATCTAAAAGACAAAAACAACAGAGAAATATCTAAATTTAAAAGACAAGAAAAACTAGGAAACATCTAGAAGAAAAGGTATGAGGAAAAAAACGCAAAGGAATATTAAGTAAAAAACAACTAAGGAACATCTGAAAGTAATTTTAGAAGTTTAAGGAAAGTGAGTGAGGGAAATAAACTATTTTAAATTTAATTGATCCTGTGCAAGGGGAGGATATAAAAAAAGGTATTGGGTCAAGAGAGGGATGAAATTATATCCTATTGTTGTACAACCATCATAATAAATGTAGACTTGAGCATTTTTATTTTGAGTGGACAACGAAGTGTGTTAAGAGAGAGAATCCTCCCACTTGTGAGTGGGCAGTTCATAGCTAATTTTGTATAGCCCCTCTACGGCTCAGGGGGATAGGGGAAGAAGAGTACCTATTACATTAGCTGTAAGACATCTAGTGAGTCCTTCAATTCATCATCAAGATTGACGAGAAAACACAACATCCAACAAAGGGAACACAAAACTTCGACTAGTGGCTTATTCTCTCCCGATGATGGTAATCCTTGGATTTGCATATATATTTGAATAATATAATTCCACTTCAGGAAGTACTATTGATTATAATAATGATTGAATTATGTAAATTATAATTTTATTAAGTCATTTGATGCATATTTTGTCGTGGTTGTAAATCTGAATCAAGTTGAAAGTCAACTTGTAGAAAACTGCAGTAATTGTTTTAATGAAATGTTACATTGTTATAATATAACTTTTATGCATGTATATGTTACGTTGATAATATTTTAGTGTTGTATAAATTTATGTGATGGCAAGTTTAAAATGTTCTTACTGGTGTATTGAACATACTAATCATTTTATTGGGTAACCTTTATAAATCCACTATTATAACACTAAGAACAAAGTATATAAATTGAATATTTGTTAATGGATATGTTTTTTTTTTCTTATGGTTGACATATGGAGTTACCATTTCATTAAAAAAATATATGAGACCTCATTAATTAAATTAAAATGATAAGTACACTGAACGAACTCTTTAAATAGTATGTAAAACACTAAGAACAAAGTATATAAATTGAATATTTGTTAACAGAGATGACTTTTTTTTTTGTTATGGTTGACATATGGAGTTACCATTTCATTAAAAAAATATATGAGACCTCATTAATTAAATTAAAATGACAAGTGCATTGAACGAACTCTTTAAATAGTATGTAATTCCTTAGTAAATATTCTTTTGTGATATGTCTAAATGAAGACTTAAGAATTATATATTATATTCCCTTTAATGACAATCTTTATAAATCTTCATTTATCTTGAATCTGCTTTTTGGCTATCAATGGAGGTTTAGAGGTTGATTCTTTCTCTCAATGGAGGTTTAGAGGTTGATGTTACTCATTTTTTCATCAGTGATCTAAAAAGTAGTTTCCATATATTTAAAGTTACCTCATTCCTATATGGTTAATAATTTGAACATATACTCCTAAGACAATGATAAGAACATAGTTATTAGTCCCCTCTGAAGGCGTAGAGGGACTATAGCAATTGATAATTCATTAACTTCATATTAGTTTGTCCTTTGACTAAAAATATTTTTATAATCTCTATTGTTGGAACTAGAGAACTAAAAACATTGATTTGTATATAATAAAAAATACCATATATAACATGATCTGATTGCATAATAGATTGGAGGTCTTATTGCTATCTTTGTTATTTACAATGTTTTATATGTTAGCATATCCAAAGTTTTTGATCATCTACGGTCTTTCTGAATTTTTACTATTTTTTTGAAATGTTTAGATATCCAAAGTTTTGAGCATAGAGAGTCAATTTTTTATTAGTTGACTTCATATTAGTTTGTCCTTTGACTAAATTTTTTTTTGCATGGCCTCTATTGTTCAAACTATTGTTACAATTTTTTTTTTATTGTTATTATTATTATTACTATTATTTTATATTATTATAAAATAATATAATAATTATTTTTGCGTACGTAATAAGCCTGCCACACTGCATTCTTTCTTAAATTTTTACACAGCGTGAGGCCCTTCAGTGGTCCTGACAGACTTCAATGTTTACCTAACAGGTCACACAGCCTTAAATGTTTACTTAGCATGCCTATTACAATACATTTTTCTCCGATTTCTTTTATGCAATGTTCTCTCTAGTGAATATGGAAAATATTGTTCTTCAACGACATTACTGGTTCACTGGTTGATACTTGCTCGTTGCTTGTTCATTGGTTTCTTGTTTGCATGGTGTTGTTGTTCTTGTTTGTCTGTTCATCTTGTTTCATTTTGCACGCTTGGGATTCTGCAACCGCTAATGGAACTGTGCTTATGTCATTCCCCATTGACGAGTGGGTTTCAGTGCCATGTTTAGCTTCATATTCATTGTTTGTTGTTTGATATTTGCAGTTTTCAAGTGAGAAAATTTCAATACTGGATATGCATGAGTCAAAATCCTCTTGCAAAACATCTATGTATGTGAGGAGAAAATATGATTTCATTTTCTTATATGTCATTGTTGTTGCAATGTAGGTGGGTTCTATGTCGAACATTGGCGATCAGGAACGAGACGAAGACAACATTACAATCATACTTCTCTGGTAGTAGTAGTCACATACAAAGATGGACTGCAAGAGTATTTTGATTGCTCCTAGTATTGAAAAATACCAACCATGCAAACTGCAACTTTATTAATTGTTTACACAGTGAGGTGAAATCATGAAGGTGGGTTACACTTTTGCTTGTTTTATGAGAAAAAAAACTGTATTTTCACAAGTTATTCAACTTCCGACATTTAAAAGTACTTTTTTTATTTAGAATTTCACTTTACAGTAAAAACAAAACTTGTGAAGAATTGTGTTAGCTTTCCAATGACAATTTTTCAATTTTTTTTATCACGATTTGATATGTCAATTTGACAATTGTTTAACAGTATGTTTCTTAAACATGAAATGAATGATAATGAGTTACTTATTTCTACAACAATGTATATATTATTAAACTTATGTTTTGAAGAAAC
>SNQJ01S0122679.1:0-26782 GCA_010110895.2 Picea sitchensis | reverse complement strand
GCAGAGCCCCTTCCACCAATTACACTTTATTCTTGTTGGAATGATATATTTTATTGAGAGTGAATGCCATCAGAGCAGGTAAACTGATTTTGTTTTCCACTATACATGAGTTTATTTCATGTTTCAGAGAGCAGGATGAAAAGGTACAATACCTTTTGTGTGATTTATACTTTCATAATTTCATTCTAGATGAAGAAAAGAAACATAACCTTGGCCCATTCATAGGTGACATACAATTTTAGTCATTTTTTTCATTTACTCAGAACCAATTCAGATGGGATAAAGCTCACAAAACCTTCCTAAAGAGGGAAACTGGGCTAGATCTCTGGGTCAGAGGAGAGCCTCCAAAGTCCTTTCTAGCCATTATGTGACATAAAACCTTTATGAAAAGAGGGGGGGTAATAGACTCCTTATCCCCTATCCACATATAGGTTATACATTCAAGTATCACACATTTTAGAGAGCTTAAGGAAGAAGCTCTTGCTGCTTCTAAAATGAGATGGGAGGCATCCTCCATTGAAGTAAAGAGTAGGGAACCCTTTGGGAACAAGAATTTCTTTGTAGCTACCTTCAGAATAGAAATGTATTCTAGACTACTCCAAGAGGAAGGACCTACTTGGATTGGGTGCAGATATAATCCCCCTATCATCTGGTTTCCTCCAAAAAGTTACCAAAAAGATTATCAAATTAGCAAGAAAAGGGAGGATGCTGCTTTTGGGGAACTCAAAAGAAGCAATGGATTCAAGAGGCCTAGTGAACCAACCTTTCCACCTTACAACATTACTGCTTTACATGTAAGATCTTAGCTTGCATGAGGACGTGAAACAAGGTAAGATCGGGGGTATGTTAGGTTATGAAAAAGGTACAGATATATTCCTTTTTCCCACATTTCATGATATCATCTTGATTGACTTTTCGATTAATTAGGAGCAAATAGGATAGAAAATGAATAATATACCCTTTAGTGTTATTGTTGAAATTAGATTACATAGATCCTAAAATACGATTGGAATTGTTTGATTTTGTTACAGGATTGGTTAAATATTTGCAAACCCGAGATATCAAAGGAAATATTGAAGATGCGCAAGCTATTGGAGGTTGAGGACTTTATGGCGCAAGGCAATTTTGAAGATGATTGAGTTTCTTATATTGTAAATTTATAATAGTAAAGAAATCATGAGGATCTCTCAATCCTCAGGATAGATTAATTTACCCAGATTATTGTAAAATATAAAGGGCAATAGATCCTAGAAGGGATATAGAAGAATTGCACCCAAGAACTCAGAACTTAGAATTTCTCTGCATTAGCAGTTTTTGTAAATGTTGTACCAACTATGAAATAAATAAAAGATTTGAACAGTTTTACCATTTCTACATACTGAGTTTCGAGTAGCAGTGCTTCTAAGCACCAAGAGCCAAGTTTGAAGGAGCTATTGTTCGACCTGTAACTGTATCAGTTCAATTTCTGTATTGTGATTCGGTTCTCTTTTACATTAGTTAAATGAATGCATAAGTGTGTTGATGATTTTATATCATTTGTATGCAAGAGATAAACATTTCTTTAAGAATTAAATGATTGTTTTTCTAGTTTCTATTACTGAGGTTTGATGCATGACAGTTCCTCATAATTTCATATGCGCTAATCCTTTTACTTAGATTCACAATTGTTGTTCCTTTCAATTAGTTTACATTTGTTGTTCCTTTCTGTTAATATATAGTTGTTGTTCCTTTCAATAGAAGTATAATTGTTGTCTCTTTTGATTAGATTACAGTCGTTGTTTCATTCCATAGATAGAGTAATTCGACTTTTCTTTCCAGTAATTTGATTCATAGTAATAGTCAATTCTGCAAGTCTTTATTTAGTTGCATTGAATTCATTGAGATTACGGGCTATTGGGTAGTTTCCCAACTGCCCCACCGCCTATAGCCCATCACGCAACCGAATAACCATCCTTTTTTCATATAAAAGGAGGTATTAGGGTCTCATTCCAAAGCCAAGAATAAGAACAATGAAAATCTATCTGTTTCACATCCCCTCCTTTCTACAAGAATTTGCATCCACCTTGTGAGATTTGTACTAGAATTTTCCATTTTTCCCTTTTTCCCTTTTTCCTCCATCATAAGCCTATTCCATTCCCTTGAGAGAGGTTGAGAGGACAAATATACATGGAAGTGCTGTTTGAGCTTCGTGAAGAGGAGCTTGGACCAGGTTCGAGGAGCATTCATTGATCTCATTGTAAGTAAACATTGTGATATCAATAAAAGGAATACTTTTTTTTGTCCCGAAATATGATTTTTCAAATATTAGTGTTTAATTTATGCTTTGTTCTAACATCTAACCCATGATTTATATATGATATTCATGTTTGTAGTTCCTTGTTTATATGTTTGTGAATGCAGGTTAGCCTTGGGAGGAGACTTGTATTCAGCGGAGTAATCGAACACGAAAGGATTGACACTGGATGTGGGGTTAAAGGTAAAGTTACGGGATCTTTTCACTTTGTATTTCATGCATTAATGTGGGTATATTCCGGGTAGTCTAAAAAGTAGGTGAATTTTAGACTTTTATCTTCCTACATGTTGAACCCTAGTGTAGTTCATAGGGGGTTTTTCCCACTATAGAAACACTATGTACATCCGACGTTTGGGTTACGGGAGCAGCTGAACTAGGAGTTTGGTTGGACAAAGTCTGTTGAATCAATAACTGTTGTAATTGATTAGAAAATTGATCTGTGGACTTGATCTCTGCTGAGCCTACTATGTCATCAGTGCGAGGTATAGAATTTTGTTTGGTTTTGTCGAACGTCGACCATGGTTGTTGGTTATTATTATTTATGTTTGAGTTTATATTTTTAACTTGGTTGACCTAGGGTTCATGTCTACGGGGATTCCAACAAAACCTTTAAAACTATTGGACCTCCTGGTAAACCAGAAGGAAACATAGCCCACAAAGTGCACTGCGCAGTCTCACCCGAGATAATTCCAATGGGTTGTTTCAATATTTATGTGTTTTCATCCCAGGATTGAGTGGATATCTGAGAAGTGTGTGTTGAGAGTTCTATTTTCACTTATTAACGCAATAAACTGTCATTCATGATCAAGAATGGAATATAATCAAATCATTCATTTAGCATATCAACAACTACTTAAAGTAGTAAGGAAACACATTCATTCAATCTCATAACACAAGTTTTACCATGGTTCGCCCCCTCCTAGGCTACACCAACAAATATCTGTCTCTTAGCACTTTTATTATAGAAAATCCAAAACTACAACATCACACACTTTACAACTCCTCTTAGACGGTTCACAATCTAATATGAGGCGGACTAGATTGCACCAAGCTCCTCATCCTATGATATAACCCTCAATATCCACCCTCCTTACTCCTCTCCAGCTCAACAACTTACAAAATTAGATTGTATAGCAAAATATTACAACTAGCTATCAAAACATGACTCCTCCTCTAAACTCTCTATATATGTCCTCTAGCTCTCATTTCATCCGACTCTACTCTATTTTATGAAACCTAAGTATCTTTATTTATACATTTCTATCTCACCATCCATTACAGTGTATTACAAAAAACCTAACCCTAATGTCGTTAGGTCTTCCGTGCATGCATGCGTGCTACTCTTCCTTCCAGTCGTCACATTCCTCGTGCATGCCTTACTTCCCAAAATAGCCTTTCTTTCTATTTTGGCATGCTTCCAACAGGCCCTGAACATTGACATGTGGCTCATCCTGAGCCACCTAACCTTTGTGTGTTGTGTCGATCTCCCTGGTGATCGCTTGGAACTTCTCCCTAAGCTTTATTTCTTGTGTTTGAGCGTACACATTCTTCTCCTTGAGTGCATCCATTGTTTGTATTGGAATCTCGTCATTGATCAACCTTGTGCACTCTTCCTGGGTCTATGCCATATATGTCTTGGAATCCTCTGCCTATGCAATGACCTCTAATACTCTCTCTTGGAGCGGTTCCATTTGATCTTGGCGCTCCTTTTTCTGCATCTGCACAGTGATGAGTTCTTCCTACAGTTTCTTAATATCTTGCGCCCTTTTGACGTGTTCCATGATGGTCACTGTCTTTTGCCTCTTCTTGAGGTCCTAGATATCTATGCTTATCCTTTCTTATTCCTTGTCCCATTGTTGGACCCATTAATCCTATTCCATATTTGTCCATAGTTGTGCTTCTTTATCGAACATGTTAGACATTATGTGGACATGTTGTTCTATATCCTATATTTGCTTTGTTGCCTCCTGCTTCCTTTTCTCCCTTACCTCCGATGGAGTGGTAGGTGTGAGATGCTCGCACAGATTCTTGATATCCTACTGATATTGATCAATTGTTTGTTCAATCTGATCAATCCTCTCTATTGCTGTGAGTTCGACCCTCTGCGTGGTCTTTGGAATCTTCTCGTAAGCTCTGACCACTTTTTGTTCCAAGTTTTTCATGCATTCCCTCTCGTCTTTGGTATCAAGCTTGGCCTACTCATATATCAATTCCATATTGTCCCATTTATCCATTACCTGATGTAATTCGGTTGTGTCTGTGTGTGCATGAGACTATACCTCCTGGGTAATTCTAACTTATAGTTTATATAGGGCCTTGGTTGGTATCCACAGAAATACCAACTGCAATTGAGCTAAGTATTTTAGGTTTGTTTTCCCCACGATTGCATCCATGCGTAACATGATGGGTGTAACGGGAAATGTTGCACTCGGCTGCGGTATTGTCTGGATTGTATCCCACTCACTTTCTTAAGGTTCTCCTCCTGTCAGTGATGTTGATGGCCCTGTTTCTATGATGCCATCAACTTCCTACATGTTTGCAATCTCTTCTTCAATTTTGTCTCTGTGGCATGTAGAATTTTAAAAATTCTCGAATGTGTGATCCTAGACCATTTGGACTATCATTTCTACATCATCCTCAGTGATCATGTACTCTGAAGGTGTTCTATGCACCTTCATATTCTTGTGCACACCCCCCGTCTGTGTAGTTGGTCACTTAGTCGGGCCTGGATCTTGTGTATTATAACTTGGTATGGTCCCCTGCATTGCCTCAGCCTATTTCTGTTGTACTTGGGTGCCTCTATATTATTCTTCTTCCCCTTCTAGGTTATTGTCTTAGATGTCCCCCATTTCATCTGCTTTGGTTTGGTCTGGCCTTTCCTTGGTTTCTTGGGTACTGCAACTTCCTGGGGCTATGTCTGTTCCTTCCCTGCCTCTTCGGTATGTGTATATTCCTTCCTTTCCTCCTATTCCCCTATAAGTATGTCTTGAGTGAGGATTGGAATCCTCCAATCATCTTCCCAATCCTTGATGGCCATTTCTATATCCCGCTCCATGATACAATAGCACAATTGTAGCCATTTCTTGTTGGGGTCCTTCCGCACCTTGATCCGCATCGTATATCGAGTGGCCTTGAAGTTAGGTATGTCTCGATAACATGCAACATCTTGTGGTGTTATTCTATAGAGGTTGGTGATGGTATCCTATAGGTTGCAAAGATAGACTTCAAATATAACTATGTTCATCTTTCTGTTCTTGGCATCTGAAGTAGTGCCAAGCGATAAGTATCTCGCTCCATGATTGGGTTTGCATCTGGTGGAGAAAATTACATATTTTTGTTCCTTCCATCCCATAATGGCTATCAACGTGATCATCCATGAGTAATGAAATTATGTCCCTAGATCATGTGCATCCTTCCAGTCATCTAGAAATAGATTCAAAATATAGGGGGCCCAACTGATTATGGTGCCCTCAACACACTGTGATGCAACTGTGACAACTCTAGTCGAGACTTCCTCCTTGCAGCATTTTCTGAGTAGCTTGCAGGCCATAATTTTTGTGGCCAGTTTTGTCACGATGTCATTGATTCATTTGATAATGATTTTGTCCCCCTTTCAGTGTCATACTTATTTTTCATCTCCTCAACAACTGCTCTATCCTTTGATTTGTCCTCGAGAAATTGTGCGCGATCCATGCCCTATGATGGAAGCCCTATGATGTGTGCAATGAGCTCTACGTCTATTGAGACAAGCTTGTCTAACCACAAATCTCTGCCATGTGTAACCTCCATCAATTTCTTGATGCAACTGTTTGCGTATTGTCCTCTACCAAAGTGTGGTAGTTCCAACAGACCTAATATTCTAGTTTTTGACAATCTTGCTTCCCACTAGAGTGGTTGATGAACCGGTGCTCGAAATGGATCTAGACCCACAGTCTATAGGTATAATTGCTTCGCGAACTATGGGAAATTTTCCATGTCTGTTACATCATGGTCTGAGTACTTTAGTTTTTCTACATATCCTAATAAATCTTCTTTTACCCATACCCCTTATGGTATGAGCGGTAAAACAATTGTTGCAACAGTTTTTTTGCACGGTGACCTAGGTGTTGTCTATTTTTCCTTTCATGGTGATGGATGACTCGAGGTCCCTACCTCCATTGGTTATTCTTTGGCATACTATTCCGATCATCTCGTGACATCTTCCACTGCTGCCTCCTGTGGGTGTTCTGACATGGTTGTCTGTGATTCCCATGGCTCGGTCACTGCTTCTTCAAGTTTTTTTGGTTGCATTTGATTGTCTACATCCTCATTCAGCTGGCTTGTCCCCTCTTCTATCCTACCAATGTACATTCCCATAGGTTTTGTATGTTGGGTTTCTTCTACTATGGGTTTTGGGCTTTCTGGTGTTGTATCCGGTGATGGTATTTCGTCCACATTGAGGCCTTCTGGCGACTATTGTTCACTTTCTTGTGATTGTGTTTGTGCTCTGGTACTAACTCTAGCATGTGGTCCTATAGTCCCACAATACTGTTGGTATTTTGAGGTCCCAATCATCCCTGTTGACATTACAGATCTTTGTCAATGCATTCTCAAGGATTTTGTTAAATGCTTCTATTGTTCCATTTTCCTGTGGGTGATATGGAGTGCTCTTTTGATGATGGACTTCAAATTATTCATTCATATCCTTAATAGTGTTGTTAATGAAGTGAGTTCCTCAGTATCTCATAAAAATTCTTGGGAAACCAAATCTAGTGATTACTTGTTCAAATAAAAAGTGTGTTGTTGTTTCTGTGATGCAATATTTAAATGGTGTTGCTTCTTCCCATCTTGTCAGGTATTCTTTCGCGGTGATGATGTACCTTGCTCCTGTCCTATTTGTTGGTGGTTTAACTAGTACCACAAAGTATATTTCCCATTTATCGAATACCTTCAAAGTTACCTGTGGTTGCAATGGCATATCTTCCCTTATATTGAGTTTACCAAACCTCTGACAGACATCACATCTCTGACGGTACTCCTTTGAGTCTCTATAAATGGTCAACCAACATAGTCCTGTGTGCAATACCTTCTGCGTGGTAGATTTTCCTGTGTAATTTCCTCCTGCTATTCCCTCATGGGATTCTTCTAAAACCCTTGGTATTTCATGTTCTAGCACATATCTTCTCAATATGCTATCTGCACCCATTTTGTATAAGTGTCCTGCGATCAGCTGATAGTCTGCGACCTAGACTACCAGGTTTTTCTTTTGCACGATGTTATATTTTTGTGGTGTAGCACCTGTACTCAAGTACTAGATGATATCTGCAAAGTATTCGTCAACGATCTGGACTGAAAATAATTGTGCATCCGAAAATTTGTCCTCTAACTTTGTAGGTTCTTCTCCATTTGTGACCCTTGATAGGTGGCCAAGTCTTACGTTCAACTTTCCTGGCTTGAATATTAATTCAAAATAAAATCCTTGAAATAGTAGTAACCATCGACAGATTCTCCCCCCCAACACTGGCTTGTAGACTAGGTATTTAAGGGTTGATTGATCTGTGAACATCTTAAAATGTTTTCCCAATAATTAATGTCTGAATTTTTGTAGTGCGTAGACCATATCTATCCCTTCCGTCTCTGTAGTGTTATATTTTTGTTCTGATTTTGATATTTTTCTACTCGCAAATGCTATAGGGTGATCCAAATATCCCACTCCTGGATGCGCCAAAATAGATCCAATTTATATGGATGATGCATATACATGTACATGGAATGTCTTCTCCCAGTCTAGAAATACTAGTATTGGCGCGATGGCCATATTTTCTTTCAGCGTATCTAGACCATGTTGACAATCTTCATTCCATTGAAACTTTGTATCTTTCCTTAACAGTTTATCCATTGGCATGGTAATCTGCACATACCCTTTGATAAAAATTTTGTATTATCATGTGTGTCCTAATGTCTCTCTTAGTTGACAAACTATCTTTGTTGGTGGCAAGTTAACAATTACTACATTCTTTGCAGGATCTACCAGTAAGCCTTGTTTTCATACTATATGGCCCAAAAGTATCCCATATGGTGTTCCAAATATCAAATTATTGATGTTTAATGATATAAGGTAGTGGCTACATATTTCTAACATAAACCGCAAGACCTCTACATGGTTTTTCAATAGACTATAGACTGTCCAATCATCCAAGTATACCTCTAGAAACTGGTGGATAAACTCCTTAAATGCAGCGATGAATTCTTTAGTCCAAATGACATGATTGTGTACTGGTAGGATCCCCATTCTGTAGAAAACATTGTCTTGTATATGTCTTCCTATGCTATCTTGATCTAGTTGTAGCCTAAGAATCCATTAGTGAATGACTAAACTCCGTGTCCTCCTATGTTCTCCAACACTTCATCCATGAACGGTGTAGGGAGCAGGTCATGTAGGCATGCATCGTTCAACTTCCTCAAGTCGAAGCATATTATTATCCCACCTTGTTTTTTCTCTTGAACTACCATTGGGCTTATCCATTTTGATTCTTTCACAGGTTATATGATTCTAGCTTCGAGGATTCTATCGATCTCTGCTTTAAATTTCTTCTTATATATCGGGTGTAGTTTGTATGGTTGTTGACTGATTGGTCTTGCTTCAGCTGTGAGTGGTATCTTCATTTCTCCTAGCTCTCCTATTATTCCCTTCATTTTTGTAAATGTTGTGGGGAATAGATCATTGTACTCATGCAGTAACTCTATTATGTTTTCCATTGTTTTCTCATCTGAGTAGTATCCAATGATAGCCATTTGGGGATTCTCAATTGTCCCAATTTTGAATTTCTTTACCTTGATTAGCGCAACAATTACTTTTGATTCTAGAGGTGGACCGTACACTTATCTTTATCCTCCGGCTTCCTAGATCTGAATATCGCGTGGAACATCTTCATCTAGTGCTTCTTCCTACACATGGTGGCATGACAACAGTTCTCTTACTATCTGTTTGTTTCATCGTTGTTATTCTGTTATGAGTTCAACTTTTGGTTCCTTAATGAATATCACCCCTCTTATTTTCTTAAGTGTTGCATCCATGTTGGGGCTCTCATGCTTGAATGAGAAAGTGACTGTAAAATGTTTTTGTAATACCATCCATGTCGTAGTTCCTCTACGTAGTTCCTGGTCCGTATACTAGTTTGTTGGTATGGCCTCTAAGGTATGTATGAAATGATGAGGTCATTCCTCTGGGGGTGTCATTTTACACAACTCTCTACACTTCTCCAAGTGTTCCGCTGGTTCCCCTTGTCCATCGTACTTATGCTACTTGTTGATTTTATTATCCGTGCCAAAACTTATGCGCAATAACCACTTACATTGGTACCAATCTGTGATTGTTTCTATGTGTGTGCCCCACCATCTTTCATGTGTGGCCTTGAGTGGTATATCGAGTGCTAAGAGTCTCTAATTTTATAACACTCCATCCTTGTACTGTCCCAAGAATACTTCTAGATCATTCACTCTGTGGAAACTGGGTGGTTCCCTTATCTCCGTACCTACCCATCTTACTGGACGGTCTATTCTTGTGCACCTTCTTGTGGAAACTTCATGTAGCCTTTGTTGCCAGTTCTCTAAACCTGTATCTGAGTCTGTTGCACATGAATTAATGCTCCTCCAACTGAGTATCCCATATGTAGTTGGATTTACGTAATCCTCATTGCGCGCAATTGGCCTATACAACTGGTTTATTTTCTCTAAGTCTAGGTAAGTAGGTTTTAGAAACCTTTCCCCTTCTGATGGGTCCAATGGCACGATGACCTTGTATTCTTCTGACTCAAATGTCATTTTTTGTTTCTTTAAATTGATTATTGCATGTTGTGTCATCCACTATTTCAATCACCTCGAAGTTTACTTTATTGCACACTCCATCTAGGTCTACTGTTACTCTGTTCAGTCTACCAATTGGTAGAACTCTGTGTTGGTTTGCTAGTTTTGGGTGAGCATGTGAATATCCTAATGTGGGCTCTCCCATACATTTCCATGTCATCTTTGGTAGTACATTGACTTTAGATCCTAAATCCAATATGATATCTCCCATGTTGAAATCTCCAATGTTAGCGTTCAGCCTGAACTCCCTACTTGTTCTTCTCCTTGTATGTAGGTGATTGACTATTTTTTTTTCTAATTTTCTTTCTGTCTCTATGCTACATATTTATACTACATTTTGCAATATTTTGACAGTGGATGGATCATTCAATTTTTTTACACATGATTGCAAAAATCCTTTGATTGTACTTACTTGTCCCAGGGGATGCATTTATTTGTTATCATCCAACGATGGCAGGATCTCGTACTCTGGCTCTCCCTTGCATTTCTATGCAGTTGACTTTGATGCGATGTCTTACTTCATGAATTCTTGTCTATCTTGCTGAAATATTTCCTTCTCTTTCTACGCATTGAATTGTCTCCTTGTTTCAACATTCTTTTTCACCCACTGGTGATGTACTGGATCTTGTCGAACTGCGTCACTTCCTGTTTTGGCTCCTTCGCACGTAACTATGTGAAGGATCAAATCCTGTCACTGCAAGTGGGGGTGAATCAGTGACAAAATAATTTTATCAATTTTCTTTTGTTAATGCAAACAAAATTTTAACACAATATTTTATCATGGAACCCAATTGGGAAAACCACAAACACTTTTCTATTAACTACAAAATTTTGTTTTGCATGTTACATAGAAGGAAGATGTTCTTCCTTTTAGATCAACACCAACTAATCAGGATGCACCCACACCCTTGTTCACCAACACCAACTGGTAGGAGGCTTTGACCCCCTGTTTAGTCAGCTACAACTGGAAAGGAAGCACCAACTCCCCTGCAGGCACCAACCTGCCCTTGCACCACCCATCCACCCTTATTTTCTGAATATGGAAAAAAAATTTATAATGTCTTCACTGCATCTCTCTCTACTTCTGTGATTTGATATATCTTCTGATTTGGACTGTAGAGACACATTCTTCTCACCATTCTTTCTCATTTATCTAATCTTCAAACTAGTGTGAGTTGTACCACATTGTGTCCTTTTGTTTGGACCATCGCACCTTTTTATTTAACTTAACCATGATCACTGCAACTACTGCAAAAATTGAGTTTTGCTGAGGTGCTTCCTTCAGACCATTACATATGACCAACAACGCAAAACCATAGGTTTATCAACTTAAGCAATGTATTATCTTTTGCCTTTATTTTTCTTATTCCATATGACCACAGGCGATGACCAGGCACTAGGCCAATCGAGTGCTTGATCACTTATGAGAATCAACAGTCATGTTTTAATCTCTTGATGAGATGGATGACTGTCGGCACTGCGGGACTTTGTCCCATGTGACTTGCAGCCTCTTTACAAATATACTGATGAGTTGGATGAATCTCGTTTACTTTGGGACTTCGGCTATTCTACTTACGCTATCCTTCCACTGTACTTGATCAATGATCATGTTTTAATATCTCGATTAGATGGATGGTTCTCATTTACTTTGGGACTTCGGCTACTTAGGTCATTTGATGGAGGTGAAACTCCTGAAGTAAAATTCCCAGAGTGACATAACTTAGTGACATCACTTGATGATGTGGCAAATGCCGAGTGGTTTCCACGTGTCACTTAGATTCATGATTTACACGTACCTGAAATGTCGATTTTGTCTTGACACTTGTCATTATTTGAATGTGCCATGTGTCCTTACTGACGTGGTCTGCTAACGTAGATCTCTCACTATGGAACATATTCTTCTCCTTGATCTAATGGTCAGGATACTTCCCGAAGTGTTCTTTTGACCAAACGACTCATATCCACTTCAATATTTCATCCTTCGGGACTTCAGGTAATTTGATTTCTCCACTTTCGAGTTCTTTTGAAGTGAGATTCACCGAAGTGTAACCTCCTCACAAATTTTAACCCAAAATGAATGTTATTCTTTGATCACAATCTTAGATCGACGGCTCGATCTGTTTGCGATGTTGATTTTCCTTGGTTTAAATTCAACGACTCTTCTTCTTTGCTTATCCTATCCTTCCACTTTAAAGTGATCCAACGACTATTAGGAATTCGGGTATTCGAGATCTCAACCCTTTTTCCTTACTTATCCTATCCTTCCACTCAACTTGATCCATCGATCGAGAATGGTCCCAGAGTATATCAACGATCAGGGATGATTGCAGGGTCCCAACTAGAATGATGTTTAAAACTATCGTTGAGCTCCGCAATGGAAAACTGCTCATTTTTAGTGGAATTGATGCCAACCGTAGATCTATTTTGTGGGTGATGATCGATGGTTTAGACTAATTGCGGGATTGGAATTAGCACGTTGTTTAATTCTCCCTTCTCTCTCTGCAATCAATCCCTACCCTTGATGTGCGCTTGCATATCCGATGGTCATGACTTAATCTGATCGTTTGGTGGATCAACCATAGTCATCAATATTTGAATCTATAAGATCTAACGGTCTAGAATAATTGCGGGATTGGAAATAAAAATTTGTTTAATTCTCCTTTTGCTCTTTGTAATCTATCCCTGTCATTGATCTGGTGCTTACGTATCAACAGTCTTGATTTGATCTGATCATTGACTAGTCCTCCAACGATCCTTCTCTTGTAATCTAACGGTCTAGACTGATTGCGGGATTGGGAATAACATGATTTTTAATTCTCCTTTTTCTCTCTACAATCCATCCCTGTCGTGGATCTCGTGCTTGCATATTCAATGGTCCTAACTTGATCTGATCATGTTTCTACAATGCGCTTTTCCTTCTGAGTTTTGTCGCGTCATATCTTTTAATCTTTGAACTTCATTTACTAACCCTCCTGATATTTAATCTCTTCATACTATCCTACTGTTTGAAATTAATGACACTATGTCCAACAATCTCCCCCTTTTTCATTGATGGCAACAAAACAACTTCATACACAATCTCCCCCTATGATGATGTTTCTCTCCTCTGAAGTTACTCTTCCCCTTCGACATCAATGGAAAATGGTTTATTTCCCTATGGTAAATCTTTGTCTATCTATATACTTCTAACCAGAATCTGAACTCGGGTAACTCCTCCTACAATCATACTTTTCCTGTCATAACTGAATGACTCCATCTGAATTTGATTTGTGTCTCCCCCTGAATTGGTGCCAATTGATGCATTATTTTCTTGAGATATTAGATTGGAAGAGGGATTACTCCCAATATTTTCCTGAGATATACAAATACATCTTTGATTAAGAGTTTTGTGAAAATATCTACCACCTATTCTTGTGTTGGGACATATTCCAATTTAATGTTCTTATTTTCAGCCCGATCTATTAGATAGTGATATTTTATGGGAATGTGTTTTGATTTGGAGTGTTGGATATGGTTCTTGGATATTCCAATTTAATGTTCTTATTTTCAGCCCGATCTCTTAAATAGTGATATTTTATGGGAATGTGTTTTGATTTGGAGTGTTGGACAGGGTTCTTGGAGATAGTTCTTGTATTATCACAGTAGATATTAGTAGGTTCTTCAAATACCATTTTGTTGTCTTGTAAGGTTTGTTTCATCTATTCCACTTGTGTGCAACATTCTGCTACTGCAATATACTCAACTTAAATGCTAGACAGATAAATTGAGGACTGTTTCTTGTTTATCCAAGCTACCAATGATTCTCCCAAAAATAATGCTCCTCCAGTTGTACTTTTTATGTCATCTACACAACCTTCCCAATATTCATCTGAATAGGATTTTAAAGTGAATGAATCCTTGTTAGGGTACCACAAACCAATATCTATGGTTCCTTTCTGTTAGCACTGAAAGTCACACTTTGACTACTAAAGTGTAAGCTCAACACCCATCATCATGTAAAAGATAATTTTGGTTTTGAATGCGTGGATCAACAAGATGGATAAATAAAGAGAAAGGGATGCAAACTGTAGATCGATAGGCTACACCAATGGGAAATGGAGTCACAAGCATCCTACTCATCGAAGGCACAAAATATTCTCATCAGAAAATAAGATTATATGATGATAAGTCGAAGAATGAAGAAGGAAAAAATAAGGTAGAATGTTCACTAAAAAAATATCCTCTCAATTTAATGAATCAACAAATACTTAAATATGAACAATGACTGATGGGCAAAATACAACTGATCCTCTACTTCTTAGGGATCCATAAATCATTGACAAACTCTGATCCTCAAATCTGAAATATATTCAAATAAGAAGAAATATAAATAGAAGAGTTACAATCTGAATTCACATCTCTCATGAGTCTCCAATATCTTTAATGCTTACAATCATAAAATTCCCACAGGCTTACAAATGAACATACACATAAAAACTGCCTACTCCTACTCTCTCTAGCCTCTCTTGGCTCATCCCTCTCCCTTCTCCAAGAGATATTTCCTTCTTTAAATAGACAATAGAATCCAAATGAACTAAGGATGTTGAATCCCATATCCTTCATTGTATTCTAAGCCTTGGAGATAGGTGGAAACAATCAAAGAGACAAAAGTCCAACAAACTGTTAATTTTCAGGAATTTGTTGGAAGTCATTAATAAAATGTCTCCACCTCATTGCATGAGGCATTTTCTAGAGATAAATATTAGGTTTAGGTGTATCTTGACATCCAATTGATCCTTGAGAAGTCATTTGAACCCTCTTTGACATGTGGCAACTTCCCAACAAGGAAAATATCAAAACCGTGACTGCTACAGGAAATTAGGCAGCACCACTATAAAATAGTTGGGTAGCACCACTTATATGTCTAATATCTGTTAGACCATAATACATTTTGAAAACCCGAGAGATGTGTTTTTTTTTTGGCGTGTTATGAACAAAAACCTCCTCCAGTTTTCAAAAATACCTTTTAAATTGTTCATAATCCAAGCTTCAAGTTACTGACTAAAAACTGGTAAAATAACTTTGCACAATTCGTTTTCTGCCAGAAATATTAGGTGGAACCTGTAGGTAGTGTCACTTATGTTGCGCCTGTGTGTAGGTGTAAGTAGAAATGTAAAAATGTAGCACCTTCAATCTTGAATGTGTGCAAAGCAGTTGGTGGTCTTTTTATAATGTCGAACCCATTGTGTTTAGATGTCTTGGCAGTATAGTAGGTTGTGCACTTTACCACTGAGGGAGTTAACACTTTAGAAAAAACCCAAAACTCTGATAGTTAGGCCTCTTCTAGCTGCAAATTATTGTTCTAACATAGGCTCCATGGGGGATAGAATCCTCCCTATTAAGCTCTAAGAACTCTTGTAGTTTCAGTGCCTTATCCTAGGGATACTCCCAACCTTTAACCTCTGCAATCTGCTTTGATCTGTGACCTTCATCTGAAACTAAATGCAAATGAAAATTGAAACTGAAAAAAATGATGAAAATGATGCTTGTTCAGCAAGCTTATTGCACACACCTACTCTAATTATTGGGAAAATGAAGCAGTCAAGTGACATGAAACAACCAATGAAGCCATTCCATAATTTTTTCAACTGTTTGAAGCTTTGAAATGTTCTTCCTTAAACACCAGAGATAATTCTTACTTGAAAGCACGTCAAAGAAACATTTGGCAATACACTTTCCATTGAAGAAATCAATGAGCCTAGGCCCACTTTCTGCTTGCAGATAGGCTGCAAATGGATCCTGAAAAACATCATCAATAGTTTCCCCTGTGACATTGCTTTGTGTAAAAAGGAAAAGTATTGCATTAGGTCCTTCCTCCACTATGCTTGGTTGTTGTATGGGTTTTTGACTTTATGATTCATCCTCGATGCATATGGCCTTGGTCCACTCCTGGTCATGAGGTGTATTAGGAAAAAGGCTTAGTGATGCTTGTATTTCTTTAATTTTAACCTTTCTCATCTGATCACATGGCATTTGATCTTGGATGCTTGATGAAACTGAGCTTGTGTCTTCAAGAGGAATAAGGGGTTGATAGGGCAGTTCATCACAATTAGAATTTCTTGGGAAACTAATTCTTCTATATTATCTTCTGATTGTGAGGGATATTCATCATAGCTTGGCTTATGGTCCTAATTTCTTATTTTTTTACCTTCTAAACATAGATTATCATATTCTCTGTCTTTTTCAGCAACAAAAATATGACATGAGGGTTGAAACAAGCTATTGTTGCTTTGATGGGAAGGGTACTTTTTTTATATAAGGTCTTCAACAGATTGTTCATGGAAAATATATTCATAATCATCATACAAAGGTGAATCAATGACCATTTGACTATTAATGGCTGAGGGAATTAGTGCAATAGGTGGGACAATTGGTTGTTCAGTGAAAACATCCTCATAGTCATCAAAACTTGGCAAATCACGACACACTAGTTCATTAACAATAGGAGGTATTACAACAACAACTGCTAAGCTATGAATTCGTTCATTATAAGCTGCAACATTATTCTCATGATGAAATAAATCTGAACCTAAGATGACCTCTTGACTTAAAGAATTGAGAAAAGGAGGAGAAAGGGAAATGATGGATTGTTCATATTGATCATTGTCTTGGAGACCTAGATTTTGATATGAATGATGCATTTGTTTTTAAAATTTAGGAAAAGCATTATGAAAATCATCGTCTAATTCCGTCTCTCTATAATCATCCCCTTCATCATAACTACTAGAGGAATCACTTGCTGAATCTTGAATATATGATGCATAACCCTCACAACAATTCTCAAAAAGTCTTTCAGCTAGATAAATTATCTTGCAATGAGAATGAAAAACATCATGAAAGTCCTTCAAAGAGGAAATACTAGAAGCAGGGAGTGTTATATATCATTGCCTCACATCACCTTCCAATGAATACATGAACATTTTCATCAATATATCTTCATGATGGATGTCAAGATGCTACATCAAAGCATGAAATTCATGAACATGCTCAAAAGGGTCTTCATCATCACCTTCATAAAATCTGGGTAGTAGATCTTTCCATTTATCAGTTTGAGGCACAAGATGTGGATAACCATCTATGGCTGAGAAATTGAGTGGGGCAAACCTCCTGGCCAGGATATCCTTCATAGCCATTTAATTTGTCTCATCCCCAGTGGAGTCAGCAACAAATTCTGAACAATGGAGTCACCATGGTGAATGTGCAGTCTTAAAGGTGTCCAACTTCAGTCACCATCTAAAGCTAGAGATGTGCAATGTCATTCTTCCCAGGGAGATTTTCAATCTGCTCAAATCCATCCCTAACAATGGCACTAAAAAATTTAGCACTGAAAGTCACACTTTGACTGCTAAAGTGTAAGCTCAGCACCCATCATAATGTAAAATATAATTTTGGTTTTGAATAGGGGGATCAACAAGATGGATAGATAAAGAGAAATTGATGCAAATTGTAGTTCAATAGGCTACACCAATGGGCAATGGAGTCACAAACATCCTACTCATCGAAGGCACAAAAGATGCTCAACAGAAAACAAGATTATATGTTGATAAGTGGAAGAATGAAGAAGGAAAACATAAGGTAGAATGTTCACTAAACAAATATCCTCTCAATTTAATGAATCAACAAATACTTGAATATAAACAATGACTAATGGAAAAAATACATCAGATATTTTGTTGCTTAGGGATCCATAAATCATTGACAGCCTTTGATCCTCAAATATGCAATATATTCAAATAAGAAGAAATATAAATAGAATATTTAAAATATGAAGTCACAGCTCTCATGAGTCTCCAATAGAAGTAATGCTTACAATCATAAAATGCCCACAGGCTTACAAATGAACATACACAGAAAAACTGCCTACTCCTACTCTCTTTAGCCTCTCTTGGCTCATCCCTCTCCCTTCTCCAAGAGATATTCCCTTATTTAAATAGAAAATAGCATCCAAATGAACCAATTATGTTGAATCCCATCTCCTCCATTGGATTCTAATCCTTGGAGATAGGTGGCAACAATCAAAGAGACAACAATCCAACAAACTGTTAATTTTTAGGAATTTGTTGGAAGTCATTAATAAAATGTCCCCACCTCATTGCATGAGGCCTTTTATAGAGATAAATATTAAGTGATGGTGTCCCTTGACATCCAAATAATCCTTGAGAAGTCATTCTAACCCTCCTTGACATGTGGGAACCTCCCAACAAGGAAAATATCAAAACCGCGACCGCTATATGAAATTAGGCAGTGCCACTGTAAAATAGTTGGGTAACGCCACTTATATGTATAATATCTCTCAAACCATAACACATTTTGAAAAAATGAGAGAGGTTTTTGTTATTTTTCATGTTATGAGAAAAAATCTCCTCCACTTTTCAAAAATACCTTTTCAATTATTCATAATCCAAGTTTCGAGTTAGTGACTAAAAACTGGTAAAATAACTCTGCACAATTTGTTTTCTGCCAGAAATATTAGGTAGCGCCTGTAGGTAGCGCCACTTATGTTGTGCCCATGTTCAGGTTTAGGTAGCAAAGTAAAAACTCAATGCCTTCAATCTTGAACATGTGCAGAGAAGTTGGTGGTATTTTTATAATGTCGAACCCATTGTGTTTAGGTGTCTTGGAAGTATAGTAGGTTGTGCACTTTACCACTAAGGGAGTTAACACTTTAGAAAAAACCCAAAACTGTGATAGTTAGGCCTCTTCTAGCTGCAAATTCTTGTGCTAACACTTTCAAATAACTAAAGATTCTTTTCACAACTTGAACATGGATCTCTTTTGGTGTTGCTTGGAATCTAGCCACCATCCCAACAGCCTGTTTGACATCAGGTCTGGAAGCTGTTACATAGAGTAAACTCCCAATCATTGATCTATAGTGTTTTGGATCTACAACTTTGGACTCATCTTCCTTGCTTAGATTGCATCCAACTATCATAGGTGTACTAACATGTTTTCAATCCTATAACTAGAATCTCTTAATCATATCTTTAACATACTTAGACTGATGGATAAAGAATCCTCTTTTGGACTGTATTATTTGTAATGCAAGAAAGAAATTTAGTTCACCAAGAAAGGTCATTTCAAATTATCGTTGCATCCTTCTAGCAAAGTCCTTACTCATTTTTTCATCATCACTGCCAAATATAATATCATCAACATACACTTCCACAATAATCATGTTATTACCAATAATTTTACAATAAATGTCATTGTCTGATGATCCTCTTTTGAGGCCTTGTTTTTGTAAATAAGAATCTAGCCTTGCATACCATGCTCTGGGTGCTTGTTTTAGCCCATAGAGTGATTTATTTAGTTTGCATACATAGTATCCTTTGTTATTTAATTGAAATCCTTATGGTTTCTCAATATGTACTTCCTCTTCTAAGTTTCCATTGAGAAATGTTGACTTGACATCCATTTGGTATACTTTAATTTTTTTGTAGCTGGAGAAAGCTAAGAACATCCTAATTGCTTCTAATATGGCCATAGGTGCAAATGTTTCTTCATAGTCTACTCCTTCAACCTGAGCACGCCCTTTACATACCAATTTGGATTTGTTCCTTATTACTTTCCCATTCTCATTCATTTTGTTTTTATACACCCATTTAGTTCCAATGACATTTTTATTTTTCGGTATTGGAACTAGTTCCCAAGTTTGATTTTTTTCATTCTGGTCCAATTCTTCATTCATAGCATTGACCCAATTCTCATATTTACATGCCTCTTTGATTGAGTTGGGATAAATATGTGACAAAAGTGCTATTTCTGTTTGATACAACAATTGTCTTCTTGTGTGCATTCCATCGCTTTTATTTCCAATAACCAGTTCTTCAGGATGATTCTTTTGAGTCATTCTTGAGGGTGTCTTTGTGTTTCTTCTTGGGGATTCTTCTCTTATCTCTTCTTCTCAAATACCTTCCTCATTTTCACTAGTATCCATATCATCCTCTTCCCTTTCTTCTTTATTCTCTTCTACTTATTCTTCTTGTGTACCAACTGACTCATCATCATCTTCATCTTCACTGTCAAGTATAGTCCATTGATGTTTGATCCTTATCATTTTTAAATCATCCACCTTGACATATGCACTCTCAACAATATTATGTAATATAATATTGTAGCATATGTATGCTTTATTGGTAGAAGCATATCCAATAAAGATACCTTCATCAGATCTAGCATCAAATTTTCTGATATTCTCATCAAGCCTTTTGATGTATCACTTACTTCCAAAGACGTTGAAGTATTTTACCGAAGGATCTCTTCCAAACCATAGTTCATAAGGAGTTTTATTACTATTAATCCCGAGATGACATCTGTTCAATATGTATATTATTGTGCTTACATATTCCCTCCAATATCCATCACATAATTTTGCTTCATTTAGCATAGTCCTTGCAACCTCTTGAACAGATCTATTCCTTCTCTCAACAATCCCATTTTGCTAAGGTGTTATGGCAACAGAGAATTGTCTTTTTATTCCATGGGTTTCACAGAAGAGATTAAATTATTTTGAGGTGAACTCACCACCATTGTCTGATCTAAGACATTTGATTTTTTTTTCTTTTTCATTTTCAACAAGGGTCTTAAAATATTTGAATTTGTTAAGTGCTTCTGATTTTTCCTTGAGAAAACGTACCCAACCCATTCTAGTAAAGTCACCAATGAACAACATAAAGTAGGACTCTCCTTGAAAACTTTTGGTCCTTGTAGTTCCATAGAGGTCAGTGTGAACAAGATATAAAGGTTTTGAGGTTCTATTATCTCCTAAAATAGCATTGTCATTTTATCAAATTTTAGGTGATAGGAAGAGGTCCAAAAATTTGTTTCTTAATTTTTTTAGGTGGGTTAGATGGTCTACTTTATGAAAATAAACTTGGAACAAGCATTGGATTTGGTATTCTCAAGAAAAATCAAGAATCTCAAGTTTCGATGGTTTAGGCGGGCCTGAAAATCACTCATTAACCACTGAAAGCAGAGCTTTCGGTAGTTAATAGGTTAAATTTGGGTCTAGTTTAACCACCGAAAGTGCAGATTTTCCAGAAATAACCTACCTTGGGAAAAATCATTTTTCTCATCCGTGGAAAGTTCGTTTCACACGCTCAAATAGTCGATTGACAACTAAAAATCCTAATATTTCCAATGGTTATTTCAAATATGAATTTGGAGCTTGGGAAGGTAGTCAAAAGTCCCCCACAAGATCAGGTAGTGTTTTCAAAAATGTGAAATTTCAAAATACTCAAGTTGGCAAATTTTTGTAAATGCAGAGGTTCGATAAATGCATGCACACTTGGATTTGTAAGTGTTTAAAATGTTTTAATGGAAGGCATCAGATCATGAGGAAGAGCCCCAAACAAAGGGAATTTGTATTGAGCTATAAGGTTGAAGTTGCCCATCACCAAGCTGCCAAAATTAAAGTCATCATTCTTTCACTGAGTTGATTTCAGAGCATCAGATCTTGAGATCAAAGATGTCAAATATTTTGCATAATAGATTTTTTTTTGGATATAAATTTGATCTCCACTACCACATTTAAATCATTGAATTAGTTGGATGGATATCCTCATAAACATGTCCTCTAGTTGATCGCATACAACCAAGTCGACAAATTGAGTCCACATGTCAAAACCTAATGCATCAAGTCAAACAAATCAACACCTTGTATATACAGAAATTAATTATCAATTTGATTATGATTAACTCTTTTGTTTCACATGAATTTCATAAAACCAAGTTCCAAGAGATATCACCGTGATGATTTTCCATGTGAAATCCCTTTGATTTAGGAATCAAATCTTAGTTTGTTGTTATTTCGCATCACTGTCTCATAGAATTCGAGTCATTGCAATTCTCATGCAAATTAATTCACCACAGATCCATTTTTCGAAAGTTAAATATTTCGGTGGTTACCAGGCCTAAATTTTCCCTTCCTTAACCATTGAAAGCAGAGCTTTCGGTGGTTAAAGCACCCAGTTTTTTCCAGTGTTAACCACCGAAAGCCTGTCACTGCCAGATTTGTTGAAAAAATGCCCAAATCGAAGTTTTACTGATCTGAATCACTTGAAACCACTTTTAATGGATAGATGTTAAATTATAGAGTCAGATTAAATGCCCATTTCTGATGCATAAAGATAAAAAGAGTTGTTCAAATGAGTTTTGGTACCTATTTTCGTGGCAACAAATTAGGGTTTTGGCACAACTCAACAAATTCGAATTCTATCTTTTGGAAGAGTCATCAAACAACCTTGGGAGGCTAGTCTGCACTGCATCAGGACTCTACTACTATCATATGTGGGTTTGACCTCATTTTGAGGATCATTCCTTATCTTTTGAAATTTAGTTTTGACTTTCTATCTTTAGCATATCTGATCCATTCTTTTAGGATCTGAAAACTGTATTGTAAAGCTATAAAGATGAAGACAGAAGATGAACCAGTGAGTCAATTTTGAGTTCTATATTCTACTGTTTTTGTATGAAATACATTTTCTTTAATATATCAAGCCTGCAAGCTTCTTTCGTTTGTTATTGTCAGACCCTCCTTCATCTTTGTCTATGCATATGAGTGGAATTTGTTCTTTTGTCTCTGTTTAATGGTCCTATGGTAACTGTCATCTTACTTTTGATTATTAAGAAAGAATCATAAGCATCTTTGGCTAGTTCTTGACCCATCATATATATGGTTTATGTATGTTTTGGTTAACCAATTGGTTTTCTTATCCATTTGTCATACAAATATATCTGATAAATAGCTCTTGAAGGCCTCATATTGCAATAATATAGTTAGACTGTCTTGAAGATACAATCTAGAGATTAAGATATTCATCTTGATCCAAACCCACACCTATTATTGGGAAAATAATTTCCAAAAAGATTAAGTTACCATGCATCTCTGACTTATAGCCTAGGAGAGTTTCCTGGAGTGATAACAAATTGGCGTCGTTGCCGGGGAGAGGAGATCGAAGCTCAACTTCCTTGGGAGATGACATAGATCTGATCTTTGATGATAGACAAAGGTTGGACACTACATTGGCTGTAATCATCTATCTAGCGACTCCATGAAGGACAAATTTAGTGGTGACTCCATGAAGGACGGATTCAGTGGCGACTCCACAACATTCAGATGTCAAAAGTGTTTTCTACTCTTTTGGCTTAGAGGTTTGCACCTCTCAATTTTTCTTCAGTTCCTGGTTTCCCAGATCCAGTACGTAATATGTCGGAATGGGGAGATTTTTTGCCTATATTCAAAGAGAGCAAATAAGACAATCCAGCAGAACACCTCATCAAGTTTCATGAGTGCATGGATCTATTAGATCTGCAGCATGAAGATGTTTGTATGAAGATGTTCATGTTTTCATTGTATGGTGATGCATGTCAATGGTATTTTTCTTTACCTCCTTCCAACATTTCATCATTGAAGGATTTTCACAAAGCATTCACTGAGCACTACAAAAGGTATTTTTCAGATGAGTTTGCATTTGATAATTGTTGTGATGAATATGATTTACATTGTAAGCTTGAAGATGTAAATATAGAAAGAGTTCTCACTCATAATATACAACAACCCTTTAATGATCTTCAATATGTTGTTTTCCCCATCAACATGAATTACAAATGGACAATAAAGAAATTGAATGCTCTCTTACCATCCTTAAGTCTGATTGTTATGAATTCGAAGAGTTGGTTCCTTTAGCTACACAGAGAGATGATCATGAATATATACATGATGTGCTTAATGATAGCTTCGAAGAGTATGTTGCAACAGGGGACATCTATATTTGTAACCAAGATATTGGTGGTCTTCAGGTTGATAACCATAGCATTGATGCTTTTGACATTTTATCAAATGCATCTACCAACTTAGGTTGTCTTGAAGATGAGATTGTCCCCTTTGAAAAACCCAAATGTGATTATCAGATTGATACATTAGCGGATGACAGTCTCAGATCTACAACAAATTCTAAGGGTAGCCCTCCGCTTTCAGATTTGTAGTTCAAAAGAAATGGTAGTGACTATGAAGAACAAGATTTTCAAAAAACATCTAATCTTCAAGAAAGACAGCAAGAGGATTATATTTCTCCTTATGTATCTTACATGTCGATGTTAGATGAGAAGGATGAATATGATGAGGTAAAAGATGATATTTTTTCAAATCTATTTCAAGATCCTATTGCTGATGACTCTATGCTTGAATCTTCATCTCTATCATTAGAAATTGTTCTTGATGTTCCCATATTTGATAAATATGGTGATGAGGAAGAAGACTTTAAGTATTGGGAAGGATTGTTGACTACTAAAATTTCATCTAGTCCTACTTTTCAGCAAAGAGATGATTAGAGATGTTGTCAAAAAGATCAGATTGCCTCCTTTGAAAACTCTGAATATGTTGAATAAACTGACATATCAGTAGAAGATAATTTCAAACCTTCAATAGATAGAAAGGAAAACTTTCAGTTTTTTGATTGCAGCACACACGAAGAAGAGGATAATGAGGATAGCTTAGAGTTTCCAGATATGCAAAGACTATCTAATCTTCAACTAGAACATCAGGAAAATTGCAGCATATATGAAAAGGAAGATGACGAGCAGAAAGGTTAAGGTCAAAAATTGAGTTTGTATTTTTCTCCAACAGAGATCAAGAAGTTTACATTCAGCATTGGGTTTTTTGAAAGAAAAGAAGAGTGGCATTACAGTCAATTGGATCAACAACTCAAAGAGGTATTTCATTGTGACTTTAATGACCCTTTTTCCAACTATTTGGAACCTTTGAACAATATATGTGTTAAATTATTTTTATCACTTGGAAATTGGATTGATCATTTGTTCAAACCTCTTTGTTGTTTTCTATCCCTTCCATTGTTGTTCGATTCAAGATCTAGCATGATGTCAGTAAATCAGTTCCTTACATGGATTCATTGGAAGCATGATTTCACTTGATAAGAGTGTTATCACTGAAATTTCATCCGCACATGGTTACAAGAACTCAGCATCATCAAACAGTAATGAAGTCATTCATGGACCTGAATTAATAACACAACATTCAAAAAAGGTCAAAAACTATACAAAGTAGTGAAAAATTGAAGAGCTCTTTGCACACATTGGGCACACGCGTGCATGCGCGGAACAGGAACGTACAAATCGCGCACAGGCGCACGATGCACGACTGTTAGCGCAAAAATCCGTGCACCTGCTAAACGACGCATTTATGAAAGTGGTCGTCCTCCCAACCACTTATGGTTCAGCTCCCAAGCCAATTTGACCTCCAAATCCGGGCTGGTCAAAAACCTAAGAATGCCCTAAATGGCCTTTTTTCACACTACAAAGCAGTTAAACAAAAACCCAAAGCAATGCTATAAAAAGCCATGAATGCACCTCATTTTCTCAAGGAATTCAAAGTAATGTTATGCTGCCTATATTGTTTTAAGGACTCTATCCTTGACAAGAACACTTTGTCACCATTACATTGGACAATCCATCTCACCATTGAGTGGATTTGTAAGGAGTTATTTCATCACCATTTTCCATTTTCTTTATTGTAAGAAGAGCCAACTAGTGTGGGTCCAAGAGCCTTCCCTTGGAGGAAGAAGGGACTCATAGTCCCCTTTCTTCTTGGTGCTTTGTTTTCATCAATAGATCAACCTCAAACATTGGTGACATGGGTCTTTTTGTTCTTGTTATGTCTATGTCCCTATGCTTATGATTTTAGTTTTTATTGCATCTATTAGTTTAATTCTTAATAATAGTTTTTTTTTTCTTTCTCTAACTCTTTTCTCTACAGCTGTCCTACTCAGCAGACCCAACTGAGCTTGCAAGCACCTCTTATTTTCTCACCAAGGTGACGAAAGAGGCACAACAGATTGGCGACTCCGCTGGGGAAAGGTATCAATTTCCTACCTCATTTGGGTTTATTTTGCTCTTCTTTTGGTTTGTTTAACTTGCAGATGCACTAACCGGCCTAAGCCGACCTACCAATCAGCCAATTCCAAGTTGAATTGAGAGAAATCCATTTGGATTTTTCATTCTCGGTCGTGTGCCACATATGCGTGGGTTTTTAGGCCCACAGATGTGCATCGTGCACCCATGCGCCTGACTCACGGTTCTGTTCTGCGCACGTGCACTTTTTAACTTGTCTCTGTTCTCACACATGCGCTCTGTGTGCCTCTGTCTCCACTGGGACCTGCGCATCTGAGAAAAATTTCACATTGTAAGTTGTTGAGATGTGGGGAAGGCCATCTGCCTTCTTAAAAATGATGTCAAGCATGTTTTAAAGCTGCACCACACTTAGTCCCCTCATCATATAAAGGGGTTAGTCAAACACACATAGGCACTTAGGAGGATAAAATCAATTTCCCTTCTTTGCTTTTTGCCACATGGATGGCTTTTTTTGACTTACAATATAAGTTAGAAATCATTTTTAATCACATTTAACTTACATTGGGACTAAAAATTGAATTACAATCGTTTAGTATGCTCTTCTCTCACGCCTCCAAGCGACCTTGAGAATCAGAAAAAGATTGTGAAACGATTTCATCTCCCTCAATAACATTAAAACCTTTAGGAGAGAACAACGACCCTTCTTGGGACCCCTCTTAGTTTTCTTTTTTCAAACAC
>SNQJ01S0122678.1:0-26846 GCA_010110895.2 Picea sitchensis | reverse complement strand
GTTTGATCTCCATAAAATATAATGCATCGTCCTTTTCAACAATAAACTGTGTAAAATCATCTCGCAACATGTCCTCTTCCCATATGAGTTATGAAAGTGAACAAGAGTCAAATCCGGTTTTATCAATGTTATGCTCGGAATTAATTTCACCAAAATTTATCATATCGAAAGGATATGATTGTGTTGGAAGAGAGTAGGGTGTTGTAGGTAAGATGTCAAGTCCACCAGAATCCAGGAATAGATCAGGATATAAAGAATAAAAGGAATGAGAAATAAGAAGATGAAAAGAATCTCTTGAACTATGATACTCAACAATGGTAGTCTCAAGACAATTCTCTTCACTTTATTTAAAACTCTTACTCTGTTTTGGTGACAAATTCCTCAACATAATACGATCATCTGGATTTTCCTTTTGTGTGATAGATAATTCAAAATTTATGTGACAAGCATCTAGTCTTTCTTGTGAACAAAGTGCATTTTGAGGATCAAGGTTTAAAGTTTCTTCTTCTAGTTGCGTAACTTCTTCTCTAATCAGTTTCATAGGAGTACTAGAACATTCAAGATGATTTTCGTTACTTAAGTGTTCTTCAATGACTGATTTCAAATGTTGATTAGAGCATGAGTCAAAAGAATGAGGATATTGACCTTGAGCCAGAAATGAATCTTCTCCCATACTGTTCGAAGACTGAAAATACAATGATTCAAAGGAAAAACCAATTTGGTTGTCAATAAGGACATGGTCAATAGATTCTACCTCCCTAGCTTGTTCAACATTATCGAAAGAATTTTTCTCTTCTTGAGAAGAAGATTGTTCTTGCAGTTGAGTGATAGGATTTGCAATTGGTTCTTCATTCGTGGTTGAACATGACTGAATGGAAGGGATAGAAGGATCATAGAAAAGATTTAATGTCAATGACATGTCATCGAGATTAAATTTACAAAGGATATGATAGACTCTTGTCAAAAAGTCTTCTGAAGATGAATCGTCATTGATTAGCGAATTATGAAATTCTTCACATAATTGATCAAAATCATAAATTTCAAAAGCATCTAGAAACTCATCTACAAATTGAAACAAATAAAAAATGTGACATGTTGGAAAGGATTCAAACCAATGTTTGATTCGACCTCTAAAACTAAAGGAGAAAAGTCTGCATAAAACTCCTAAATCTGATATGTCATGTTTGATGCATTTGCACCAAAACTTGTTAAGGTGGTCTTTAGCAGATGTATTGCCTTCACCATCAAAGGTGAGTTTGTACAAGCGAAAGACTGTCTCGTTGGGAACATTGGGTAATGAGAAGTTGAAAGCATGTTCCAACACAGTGATTTGGGGAGCCATGGGGGAAATTGAACGCATTTAAAATAAAGGCTCCTACAAGGCCAGCTTGTCATTCGACCCTCCTTCTAGCGCCATTTGTTGACGGGCGAAAATGAATGCTCACCAACTGGAAGAGTGGATCCGGTCTGGGGTTGTCTAAATAACCCAAGCCATTTGGGATGACCCACCGTGATGGGTTTAGCGACTCCGTTAGCCGATCTAAGTCCTAGGAAAACAAAAGAAAATTACACTAAGGAACTAATCTAAATGAAAACAATAACTAAAGAAAACTAATAAACAAATCTGAAATAAATATATACAGTCTATTATCTATACTATAATAATTCTATGAAATTAAAAGTTCAACTATCAACGGAATTAGATCTTAATCACAAATGTACAATATTTACAGATTACAGATTTTAAATCGAAAACCTGAAAAAACCATTTGTGGGCTGTCTCATGACAGCAAAGTTACTATTTTTTATTTTTTATAATCTTTTATGAGAAGGAAATTAAACAAAAACTATCTAAACTAAGCAACTAAAATAATAATTCTAACTAAGAATCTAAACTATATACATATCTAACTAAACTACTTATATATATTATACTTACTAACAAAATTAACTATCAAATAACAAATAACAAAATGACTTGAAGTAACACTTAGGGCTTGTCTAACAATGTAATAGTTGATTAGGTTGTTCGATTAAGGAGGAAACCCACACCGGATTATCCATGAGCTTCTCGTAGAAAGCTAGAAGCAGTTGTGCTCTTCAAATATAAATAGCCGGGACAAACAAGACATAAAATTAAATCTTATAATTTACAAATCATCGTGGTCGGATAAATCCTTGTGCAAAATTTGTACAAAACAATTCAATTAATGAAAAGATAAACATGTATTCATTAAATTGAAATAGAGCAATTGTTGTATTTTAAATAAGAGATCAGATATGGACACCATATAAATCAAATCACATCAAAATACAATAAATTACGATAGCTAAAGTAGTCATAATTAATTGCAAACTGATACGAGGAAAACTTGAAACAAAGTTTGATATATTGAAAGAGAAATTTGTTACAAGACATCAATTTTCATCCCAGTCTATATTATTATAAATCCATAGTTTGGTTCTCCCAATAGTGATGATGATGGGTTTTACAAAAAATAACAAGTATTTAAAGACCTCACACAGGGTAAAACATCCTTGTGGGAATTGTCAAAGCAGTTTACAAAAAATCTGGGGATAGTCTCCCAAGTCTCTATTCCTGATTAAAGCTAACAACCTATAACAAAAGTATATCACAAAACATCTCTCAAACTACCACAACATGCCAATTGGTCATTGAAATTTGTATGCACTTGAAAGTGGACAAGAATAAACAAGTTTACATTGATGTTTTATTGGTAAAATTAGCAAAATCAAAATTCTAAGACTAGCTGCAGAATCCTGCGATTAAATGGTACAATCCTAATTGGCTCTGGAATCATTTTAAAAATCAATCCTAAAACTTAAGAATTATATTCAAACTATTAAACAAATATTTAATTGCTAATTGGAAATAAGCAGTCATTCAAATGAAAACTTCTATGCTAATTTGAAACCATGTGAGAATCATGTTTGGTCTATTTTGGCAAACAAGTGTAATTGATCAAGCATATTTTTCATGCAATAGTTTATGTCAACTAGGCATAACAAAATTGTTTTAGAGATCAAAAGCGAAATTAACAAGATCACGTTTAAATCAAACTAACTTTAAGATCCCATCATATTATGCAAAGTGGTACATTGCTAATCAAAACCATTAGCATTATTTGAGAATCAAATCAAGCAGAACCAATTGAATAGGTTAAGATCGATACAATCGTTATGCAAAATCAAAACATAGCCATGTGCAGATTTAGCAAACAAATCTTGTGTGTGGGTGGAATACAATCATAATCCAAAGCGAAATATTGATTCAATCCAAAACAAAATCATTCCTAGTAAATCGAAGTCAACGGGATTGTTTAGAAACAAATAGAACTTAATTGAAATCAAACCCAAACGACTATCCATAGAATTGTTTCAAAGGAAATCCAAACAAAATCGAAAACAAATCAATCCTTTATACTAAACTGAGAATAATAATAAAATCTCATTAACTAAATCATAGTTGTATTTGAGTTTTAGCAAAATGAATCTACTGCACAGGATCCACATGAAATCGTTTTGATGATTGATGATACAGAATCATTTTGTATCTATTAAAACAAACAGAGCTAATTGAAAACAACTCCAATCGGTTACATTAGTTCAAACCAATTTATAAAACAAAATCAATATTGAAATACACACACGGAAATAAAGAAAAACACTTTGGTCATGATAATTTTGAATTGAAAAGGTTGTTGTTGCTTCGACATTCCTGAATACAATCAAACCAGTGGTTTTTTGTTTCTTCTGACGGACTGCTTGATTTTCTAAAGGTTGATCAAGGGTTCAAGAGTGTAATAGGTTGGACGGGTGGGAGGAATTCTAAGGCACAGGCCTAGAGAATTCATAGACATTTCAACAAATGCACACAGACCCAACGCCTTTCATCCACGGAGAAGATATAAAACTTGACCTCTAAAACACAAGATAGATCTCTGTAACACCTCAATTTCTGAGGAAACCGCCAACAAGGAAGGTA
This sequence comes from Picea sitchensis, assembly GCA_010110895.2. Classification (NCBI taxonomy): domain Eukaryota; kingdom Viridiplantae; phylum Streptophyta; class Pinopsida; order Pinales; family Pinaceae; genus Picea; species Picea sitchensis. The sequence continues at coordinate 22,840 of SNQJ01S0122678.1, read as the reverse complement.
AAGGGGCTAATTCCGTTAAGGTTTCAAGGGTTTGAGTAGTTCAAAACCGACACCTTGAGAATCCCACTCACACATAAAAAAGCGTGTCTACGGGGAAAGACAATGCAGGGAAGTCTTCTCTAGCAATCAAGCGATGGCGACTCACGAACACCATAGAGTTTTAATTCCCGCCCTCCCAGGGCAGGAGAGAATACACAGTGAGCAGGGTGAACGGTTAAGGGTTTGAACAGGGTATACGTTGGACCGATAACTCATAGACTTCTCCGAAACCTGAGAGGTAGCTTAGGGATAGGAGGGAGGCATTAATGCCTAAGTGTGCGAGGGTGGTGGAGCCAGATCAGCCAATGAAAAACAGTCATTTCCCAATTTACAACCGACCCGGCCATATAACAAGTCAAATCACTATTTCATATGTTAAAAATAATTTCGTTCAAACAATTAATCTATGGTAAATCGACCAAAAAATTCACATAAGCATAGCGTTTGCATAGTTTTTAAAAACCAAAACAATGATTCGAAATTAACACCAAGGGTTTGATCACTTAACTTTCAAATATATGTTGTATGAAATAATTACCTGGGATCCTAATCATAATGTGAAATGTGTTTCATGAAACCAATGTGTCAAGGCAATGTCGATGAAAGATTATAGAACATCAAACCATCAATGATCGGAGGACTCAATCATGAGAATATCATCGCAGTCTTGTAAAACGAAGTCATAATAACAATTAAAGAACGCCAAATGAGTGAATATCTTGGAGCCTTATTTGTGCGACTAAATTGGGAATGCAATGAACACATAGACAAGGTAACCAAACAATCTAGTGGCGGATTTACCCCAATGTGACTTGAAATGTCGGAAGTTTTCAGCTTGCAATCATTGAAACTAGAGCGAGAAAAGGTGATACCAAATCTTTGAATAATAGTGTTGTTTTATTCAAAGAGTGCGATGAAAATCAAGGGTTCCAAAACACTTGTGTGGATAGCTTATAAAGATAGGATAAAAAAAATGGCTATAACAACTACACTCCAACACCAGCGACTTTCTCCTAGTGCAAAATGTCCCCTAAGGGGAGGAGGCGTCACCGCCTTCATTTTAGGGTTTATTTTTGTGTAAAAGTGAACTTAAGAGTGAATTGTTTAATATTAATTTGTAAAGGGGGAAAGATTAGGTTGTTGACCCCTAATCTTGTGGTTTAGCCTTAATTATTTGGACAAACTATCTTGAGTGGAATTTTGTATAAATAAAGAGATCATAAGATACTCATTTTATCTTAACTCTCCCCTCTTATTGAGAAGTACTTGGACTCCAAATTTTCTACACTTGGATTATTTTTCCTTTTGTGCTATGGAATAATGCTTTTGGTTATGGTTGATGATGATGATGGTGCACTATCTCTTGGAGGTCATTCTTTTTCTATTGTGGAGGTTTACTTTGGTATGTTAAAGGATTTTCTTGGATTTGTATGGTTCTTTACTTTGGTATTATCATTTTTAATTCAATATAAGGTTGTTTTGTCCATGGATAGATAGGGAGTATAAGGATATACACCCATATCTTATTTTCCACCATAATTATTAAGATTATAAAGCTATTTGCAAGGGTTTTGTTGAGAAAGTAAGAGAATTTACACCTCAATTTCAAACCCTAAGCTGGGTCCTTACCTTAGGAGGTAAGATTGGTTACACCCAAGGGTTTAGTAATCCTATATCTTTATTTTTGATCCCATTAACCCATCACTAAAGGCACTAATATTGCATTGGAGAAACAAAAATATTGCATTGGGAAACGTAATTTCTTGTCATATTTACTTTTGCAACTTGGATTGTGTTCCTTGTGTAGAGCACCTCACAGCCACTAGGGCATCCCATCAAAGGGATAGTTCTTTCTGCTGTTACAAATTTTCATCTTCAGCCATTAGGGCTGCAGAAAACCTAATATAATTGCTTGAATAACTCTCTAATCCAACCACTATAAATTACCCAAAGTTTTCAATTGCTTACTTGCTCTAAGCACATTTTTTGGAAAATTTTGAGGGGTTTTCAGTGGCTGGTTTTCTTTCTATAATACATTGATTGTTACAACCATAAGACTGATGAGTTTTCTGCATAAATTGTTTACAACAGCCTTGTATTTTCATGCTAGCATCTTGGTCTTTTATCTTGAGTTTTTCTAGTGTTTATCTAGTCTTTCTCTTGTATATTTCGCCAGTTTCTAGCATTCATTATTGCATCTTATATGATGCCATGTTGTTTGCTGATATACATTTTACTAGAGATTCTATTAGGACAACAATCTTAACTTTCTTGTCCAATTGGTTATATTGAAATATATGCTTGTTTTCTTGTGTCACCGAGGCGGGGTACTTCACCATTTACCAAGTTACTCAACATGCCAAGCAGCCTTGGACCTTCCAAGACTCTTTTTCCGAAAGAATATTCATACCATAGAATTGACCTCTAGGACATCCTCTCCATCTTCATCCTTTTCCACCTCATTCCCAGAGGGTCATCGGGATTCCCCCTTGGGGTGATTGCCTCACCTCTAAAGTGATAGGGACACCCGCCCTAAGGTGACAATGGGTAGGTGACCTCCTAGTTGTTTCCATTTGGTGTTTGGGTCAGGATTTTCCCAACCTACAAATTGTGTGATAACATTTTTAGGTGATTCCGGGGGGGGATTTTGAATCCTCTTCGTTCCCTAGCGACACTTTGGCAAGCTTCCCTCCCAAAACCTCTATCCCTTGAAAGCATGCGACTCCATTGAAGAACATCCCCTTTTCCACCCTTGATAAGTTTCCCTTGAAGCTTATCACGAATCCACTCTCCCTGACCACCTTTCCTTCCTTTAGTGATACTTGATCTCACTTGGTGACTCCATTGAGGTTCCTTTTCATTCAATGGAATTATGGCACCATGGGATGAACCCTCATCTAGAACATTTTATGACTCGAATATGGAATTTTTATAGATGGAAAAAGAAAAGGATGCTAATAAAGTTGATAAGGAAATAATGAATCACATAAGAGAGTTTGTTTCCTTCTTTGTGACGAAGCACTCACATCTTCCCTTACACCTAATGATGAGAGGCGTCCATGCCACTACTCCCTCTTGCACATGAGAAACAAAGGATGGTCATTTTGTTGGTATTCTTGTGAAAGAACCTTTACACACAGTTGACAAGAATATAGACACTTTCATACAAACTAGCAGACGCAGGTGGGACTTTGGTCATCCCATTTTGATAGAGACCCCATTTATGACATTAAGGGTACCCCTCAAGAAAAGGGGTTTGAGTTGTCATCTTCAAAATACTATTTTCATACGTATATGGTTCATATGTTTTGAAGCCTGGTGATGACACAATTATGGATTTATTCGAGGACACTCATCCACTTTCATCCTCAAATTTGGAGGAATACTAGGATGTGGCAACCTTAGAGCAATAAAAGGCTCATTCTTCAAAGAGAAAAGTATTTTTCATCTTGGAGATTTTTATTAAGATTCACAGGTGAAGAGTCGGTGTTTTCTACAACTAATCAAGTTCCTTACCTCTTACCCTCTTCTTCAAGAGACCATGTATTATTCTTCCGATCTCTCATTTCCTCTTAATCCTTGAAAACCAGTGAGTCTTTGTGCATAGATGAATATGAGCCTTCATTTACATATAGTATCCCCCTTCAAGGATTGATTGATCAAGCTTGTGGCTATCACTTCAAGCAAGATTCCTTGCATGATCATAGTGGTGGATATTCTTTCGATTAGAGTTTCCTCCCTCCACCCATCTCCATGAGTTGTGTTTCATGATTGATTATATATGTGTTTATACTCATGATTATTATGTGCTTAACTTATCTTTGTTGTACTATATGATTAAGCATAGGGGGAAATACCTTGATGAGATGATCAACTTGTTGCATTGGTTGTATGACTTCTCCTGACATCATCCATAGCATTGATAGTCAAACCCAAGGCCCCAGTAAGTAGGTAAGGTCATTTGATTTCTTTCATTTATCTTGATTGCTCATATTAGTTTAGATGCATTTAATTTTCATTTCTATGTGCATATTGATTTCATGTTTAGTTTAGAAATTTTGAAAAATGTCCAAAATTTTCTTTTCTAGATAAGTTTCATTTCAGTTTTGATTTTGTGTCATAGGGTGAAAATGCATACCACTAGATGCTTTGATCTGCCCTGCTGATTTTTGGCAAACCACCGAGTCTGAGGAGATGTTGTGGTTCCTAATGTACTCTATGGCGGACATGTCCCCAAGTAGGAGTCCAGGATGTTATCCCATTTTGTGGATAACTAAGGAGATTATGTCTTGAGGCCCTCGAGGGTTCTGAGATATAGATACCGAGATACTACATGACCAGCAGTATCCACTTGCGAGAATGGAGACCCTTCTCACCACCACAAAGGTTGTATATTTTTAGATGGCATCCACAACACCAAGCTGGATTTTGAGAGGCAATGGGCCTTGCTCCTTGAGGTACAAAGTAAGAGTATTATGGTGAGCATCATTTCAATGTTTGAGGCATTTAAATTTATGTTGTATCTTAGACTTCTTTAGATATCATGATATATGCTTGAACATTATGCCTTATCTCTTCATTTTGTTGAAGTTGACAATTACGCCCTAGTAAGTCCTCCTTGGGGATGGGTTTTCTACTAGGAACTCCCTCGAAGAGCCATCGTACCCTTATGTTGGTAGCAATAATATAATTTCTATTGTTTATAAATTGCCTACACAGGGTCTCTAAATTTTCATTACTCATTATGATCATTATGACTAAAACGACACTTGTCACTTGTCAATTTTTACAAATCTTCATTTTGATTTTTGTTTTCCTTGGTAAGCATGAAAACTTCATGACTAAATTGACACTTTGTTTGGTTTTTTATTAAAGGCTAACCATATGTTCTGTGCTCGAGATTTTCCTTATTTTTGCTATGAACATGATTGTTCTCCTTGTTTATAACTCCTTGGTTCTAAGCGTGCCTTGGTTACATAAGTGAAGACCTCCATTCATTAATATTGATTGATATTAATGGAGTTTGATTCATAAAAAATTGAATTATTCAACTTTTATTTGATACACTTACCTTTGTAATCAAGCTATGAATGTGCATACTATGGTTTTCAAAGTGTTCACGGTCCTCATCGTGTATGTCAAGGTGTCATATGAAGTACAACATACTTATTATCTTTTTAATATGGTCGAGGCTACAATTTTAGTTCCCATGGTGATTAGCATGCGCCTATCGTTTGAGCTGTCGCGGCATCGTTTGTAGGGCTGGGACTGTAATACAATGACTTTTTTCAAACCCTACCTCTGAGTTCTTTGTTGATTCCCTTTTGTTCGCCATGGCTCCAGTGGTGATGATTGATCCTAATGGAATCCAAACCTTGCTATTGTATGATAACGTCAAGGATGATTTAGAAAGGAGCGGTTGGCATTTATTCATTGAAAAATTTAAGGGTTCAATCTTCGAGTCGCCCAAGAATTTTCCTTGACCTTCGATGGCTATAGGGAAAATATAGGTGACGTGCAATTAGAGGTAAATGAAGAATTTTTAAGCCAAGCTAAGGGTTTACCGGTAATGGGGCAAAATTGGTTCAAGAATGCAAAAGTTGAAAAAGTCCCCTGAACTTTGATGTTCACCTCACGAAAAAAATTACTAGTTGCGATCGAGGTATGCCAGTCTCATCCTTAAAACTTAGGTGGCATGATCTACTTGCTGGTAGTAAGAAACAATTCCGTACTTGTGAAGGAAGATTTGGGTTAGTCTTTCTGTATCATATGCGATTGCTTATGATTTTCATTGGCTTCCCGTTGAATATGCCTTACTTCCTCCTTAGAAGTCTATACAAAATGGCAAAAAGTGTTTAGGAGGAAGAGGTCTGATTCGAGTTTATTCCATCGTGGTTTAATTAAAATTATCCGTGTGCATCAGTTGCAATTACACAGCGATTGTTGGGATGCTTTATTTTTACGAAATGGCTTTACTGCAATTGTGAGTTGGGACAGGTTGATAACCCGGTTATTGTTGAAACCCTCGTGAACACTACACCCTCTTCTCCACCACTCCTGCCATGTGATCTTGCCCCTAATATTGAACCCTCGACCTACCGTGATTCTACTCAACCCGACACTCAACCGGGTTCGCGCAAAGAGAGTAGCACTAAACACATTTGAAAAATCCCGCAGGGAAGAAATTTAAGGGTAGTGTCGATGTTAATTACAAGAATAAAAGGGCTAGTCGTTTGATTTCACGATGTGCTCGAAATAAATTCAAACCATGTGCAGACACAAACAACACAATTGAATTAAGTGACAACTCAGATTTGGAAATTGAGAGGTTTTTGGATGAAGAAGACCCCGTGTCATACAAGCTCTATCTTGACACACCCTATGACTATGTAAACAGCCTACCTCCATGTCTAAAGGGTAACCCACCTACTATAATGCTTGGGAATTAGATACGCAGTAAACCACCTTTAGTGGGTAGCTTCTCCAATTCTTAATGTTGTCAGTGCTAATGCACAGTCCCTATAGCCACAGTGTAGTGAGTGTCGATCCTGGATCGATATGTATTATATGGATGTGCCTTTGCTACAGTATCGGATTAAGTCTTTAAAATACCAAATGGATTTGTTGACAAACGAGAAGTGATGAACTCAATCCAATAACTCAAGAGAAAGGGCATACAAAACTTCTGAGGGATCGTCATTTTAAGAATGTAGAAGCGATAGCGGCAATCATTAAACTCAAGATTACTTGATATGTTTAATCTATGATTTGAGGTATGATCTTTTGGATTTTAGTATGATTTCGTCACTCTCAAGTTAGGATATATGATTTGATTGAATATATTACCTTTCTTATAAAGATTAGTTTGTTTTGTTTGTTGAATAAAATATGATTGTAGTTGTAATTATAACTAGCTATAAGAATCGTGGATGCAGCCGATTAGAAAAATTCTAATTGCTTCATTTGACAGTTGAAAACATATCTAAGATTTCCCCATTTTATTTGTTAACAGGAATCCATGATTCCAAGGAGATATGAAGCGTTGTTGACATCTTCTAGCCATATCAACTTTGTGTTTTTAGTAAATAGATTAGTTTGTTGGTATTTTGATATCAAGTAAATCAGGGAGGTTACACATCCCATATTTTTTGAACAGATTTGATATTATCAACGGAAACATTTTGTTCTTGAACCTATATAAGCATGTTATTTTGTAAACATGAGATCATCTATGCCTGGGGCAAGACTATGGATTTTTCATTTGTAGACTTGAATGAAATATAATGCTCGTCACAGCTTTAGCTTCTCTAAGTATTGTGGTTTTATTCAAGTCCATGTTTATTTCAATTTGTAAATATATTATGATTTCTTTCAATGTCATGGTTTACTACAAGTTGATAGAATAAAATTGTATATGTTATCCATGTTTCATGTTCTAGATATAACACACACGGTAATCATTAGTTCAATTTGAATTAAGAGGTTTATCTCTATTTCGATCAAACGTTTATATGTAAGTTCTCACAGGAAGAATTATCTTGTTGTGGTTGCTTGTAAGATTATAAGGTTATTGTGACTGCATCTGTTATGTGTGTTATAATTCAAAAACTCCATCATTTTTCTTCACATTATTGGAAGCAATTTCAAGGTCTGTTGTAGGTTTACCTCGTCGGATAAAAGATATTGGATGCGCTACATAAGAACAAGATATTGGATCACGGTAGCAGGTCAGGTTGTTAGTTTGATTTCATTAGTTTAATGAATACATATGTTTCATGTAGTTAAAACATCTCCTACTATTTGTTATTTCTGTTTTCAATTAGGCGGTTTGATATTCCATTTCTTGAGTATAAACATTATAAGAAAACAAATAAAAAAGATTAAATAATAACTTTATTGTTGTTTTTAGAAATCAATTTACATTCGATTTTGGATTTGAGATTAAAATTCATATTTTGTACATATTATATATATATTATAAATGGAATCATTTGTATATATTGTACATATTATAGAGTAAGAGTTATTTTATAAATATTAGTTGGTTAAACTGTAAATATATATTAGATCTATATATAGTGTTCAGCGATTGTTATTCATCAAGGATTATTGCATTTCTTTAGTTATATTTTTTGATTTCTTTAGGACTTAGATTGGCCAGCGGAGCCATTAAACCCATCCGGAGTGGATTAATTCAAACGGCTTAGGTTAATTAGACAACCCAGGTTGGATTCACTCCTCAGGTTGATGGCGGTCAATTTCACCCGTCAACAAATGAAGCAAGAAGGAGGGCCTAAAAACTATTAATGGCACAAGAAGGTCGTAAGACTCCTCCACCACCACACACTCACCTATAGTAACTGATTCGTTGGATAGCAACATTTCCCCTCAGCGGCAACCACATCAAATGGCGATCTACGGATCACGGTTGAACCCGGTGACTCAAATCCTATAGGTGGTGACATACAAAGAGATTGTTGACAATCTCTCATAAGAACACACAATGCCTTAGCCCATATAAGACAACCAAACCGACCTTTGAATCAACCATTAGAATTATTGATATCGGAGAACAACTTGGAGGTACTGACCTTACCTTAAATCCTATAGATCCAATCCTCACTTCTGCTGCAGGAGGACACGGTATACCACAGCACACCTCCCTTCATCTCCTTCATCTTCTAGAGAAGAATCCTCACAGCGAAGGCAATTCCTCATCCCAGCCTTGACTACCACCCACTATGGCTAACCGAAAGCTAGACCTGGCTGCGACCAAGATGCGGTGGCCATGCCGGGCCTCGGCATCCCATACCCAAACACCCAGAGAAATGGCTCCCTAAATTTGTGGGACTCAAACATATGGTTGAAGATCACTCCAAAAAGTTTATGTTAGCCATTAGACTCCATAGTGTTGAGCATGAAAACATAGTGTGCAGATTGTTTCCCTACACCTTTGAAGGCAATGCCTCTACGTGGTACTTTGCCCAACATTTTCCTTCGTGTCATGGGAGAAATTTGAATCTTGTTTCCTTGAGAAGTTTGGAGACAACAAGTCCTCACGGAAGTTCTAGTCATGGAGCTTTCTAGTTTAAGAAATGAACCCCAAAAAGAAGATCAAAGACTTTAATCAAAGGTTCTTGACACTAAAGAACTGAATCCCCACGGATTCGATGCCTGTCGAAATTCTTATTGTCGCATACTACACGGAAGCATTACATCAAAACATAGCCATTTGGGTAAAGAGATCAAAGAAAACCACGTTGTTAGAAGCCTTGGAGGCTGGGTCAAATCGAGAAAGACATTCTCAGTTTAAAATACATTACTAGCAACACGATAGGGCTAGTTCATCTTCTAAAAAGAAAATCGAAATCCTCCTAGACCTTCCCAAAACAAAGCTCAACATGAGAGTTCAGTTTTAGAAAACTTACAGAAAGTTGTTCAAAAATTTTCCAACCAAGTTATAGATTTGAAAAATTCGGTTGAAGAAGCTTCTTCGAGGAGCAAAGGGCCTTACAAACCCCTTTTAGGAAGCCTTTTCCCACCAATAGACCTAATTTAAATCTTGAAGGCCTAAATCTAGAAAGACTACAATTTCCTATTCAAACGATCCTAGAAGCCTGCGATAGCGTGGTCCTCTGAGAGATTCTGAAGAAGTATTCAGACAAGAGGCGGTAGAAGATGAATCTTTTCTGAACATTTTTGGACATTTTTAGGATAGCATTTTTCAAGCTAATTTCGAAATAATGCATCCTTACAATACTAGGAGTAAGACAACAAATAAGCCTTCTTATGAAATCACTACGACTTTGCCTCCAAAACACTCTAAATGGACTGAGACTAAATATAAATTCAATAAAATGAAGTTTGAATTATGATTTGATTGAAGATCTTAAAAAGCTTAGGGCTAACATTTATGTTTGCGAATTATTAAAATTCCCTTTTCTTTTGCAAAATATGTTGCAAAATATTTTAGAGAACAACAAAAATGGCAATCTGAATAGTAACAAAGGTGTTCAAAACAACTCCAAAAATTCCTCAGAAGGCCTCCACAAAAACTACATCCGAGCCTCATAATAAAAGAGACCTTCCTATAAAAAAGTGTAACAAACATAGAAAAATTAGTTTCAGGGGCTTCAATTAAAAAACAACAGACTTCTACTGTTAATACTCGCAGAAATGTCCCTCCATTTTGTTAACTTTGAAATTTTCCAGTAAAGATGTACATAACTATATGGTAGATTCAAGTGTGTCATCTAACGTAATGCCTTGATTTGTTTGTCAAAATATTAATGCCGAATTTCAACCGTCTAGCTTGAAAATTATCCGGCTTGAGTCAGACTAGTGTTAAAGTGATAGGCGAATTAAGAAATGTGCTAAGTTGTTGTCTAATCTAAAGTTCATCAAGTGATTGATATTATTGTTGTATATATCCTAGAAGTTTATGGTTTTTTTTTAGCAGAGACTGGTCGGAGTAGCTGTATGGTTACTTCGCGACAGACTGTTCTCACTTATGGCTCCCAGATAATGGTAAGCCTAATAAGATCAAGGTAAATTGTGAACTTTATCTGAAGTTCACGGTGACTTTTTTAAATGATCCCAATGAACCACTCTCTCCTTCTGGCGATTCACCCGATATATAGGGGATGGATACTTTTTTTTTCGGTAATTTCATGGCCAAAACTTCTACTATCACTAACACGGAACAGGTCATTTTGACTATCTGCTTGACCAACAACTTCCTCTCGATTGGTCACATGAAGCGGCCGAAAATCAAATGGTCTGCAACAGTTGGTCAGAAATCTAGAAGGCTGAATTAAGTGCGTGCTCATCGACCCGACATGTAACAAAACTCTGATTGCTTTCCAGTTAGAACTGATGTACAACAATACAGCCCGGATATGAGGCTCCCTCCAAGGCCTCGAGGGAAAGCATTAGGTGAACATTCAAATTTGGCTGTCTTTGAGTGGTCGAGTAGGTAGTTGAATAGAAGTAAAAATTCTATTCCTTTACGACATCTTTCGGCACCTTAAAAGCTATCAAACTGAGGTATGGAATTTGATGAACAGTTTCTTCATTTAACATAGATCTATTCTAGATTGAATAATTGAACTGATTTGTTATGCATTAAACTGAAACTTTTCTCTGAAACATCTCTGGCGAATGCATTTTAATTAGAAGGCGTTGTTCAAACCCGTTAGATCCCGGTTAACATCCTAGGTGGAGAGTCTTAAATTGTGATCAATAGATTATAAGTTTTACGCATATGGAAGAAAGAAGAATTTTGGGAGCCGCCGGTGATCGTGAAGGTACCCATGAAAATCTTCGCTGACTTTCACGATAATACGTCCAGGATCCCGAATTTTCATCGGACATGGTAAATTCAATCCCAAAATACGGTTAGATTAGAAAAATTTTATGATCTTCGAGACAAATTCAAAAAATCGGTGGTATGAGTAGATAGTTCCTCTTTGACCCATGAAAAGGTGAAATTTGGGAACTAAGAATGGCGGTGCATTAATTTAGAGTTGGGGAGTGTTATATAGAACCAAAAAAGAAAAGTAAGTGTTTATTAAAGTTTGTTTGAAATTCAAAGTGTTTTCTTGGATGTCGCGATGACCTAAAAACCCAGTCCCTAGCTTGTCAGTACAACCGTTATTCTCCGCTTGAAACCTCAAGAGCCCAACCTTTTTCAAGCAAAAGTTGGAAAATGCCAAAACTTCGAACCAACGGTCAGAAGGAATTAAATATAAACTCTGAGCAGCTAAAGGGTAATTTTCCGAGTTAGGCACACACAATGGGTCTCTAATATTGTCCCTGTCAGAAAGAAGAGTTGTGAAATCCGACTATGCGTCGAATTCTGTAATCTTAATCGAGCGTATGATAAAGTCAACTACCATGTCCCTCCCATGGAATAGATCCTTCAATAGGTGTCTGGTTCCGAAAGATTATCCTTGTTGGATGGTTTTTAGGGTACAACCAAGTCCTTATGTCTCCCCTCGGACCAACTCAAAACCACCTTTCATACTCCATGGGGTACTTATGCTTATAGAAAGATGCCCTTGGGACTCATAAGCGTTGGTGCCACTTTCCAGATAGCGATGGACATTGCTTTTCAAGGCTTAATAAGTCAATTTGTGGTAGTCTACTTGGATGGCGATCACTTTGTCTTCTCGAAAAATAAAGAAGATCATCTAGCTCATTTTAAGATCCATTCTACAATGATGTCATAAATACAAACATTTATTTAAATCCTAAAAATCTATCTTCGCTTAATGAAACAAGGGTAGCTCCTTTCAGTTCATTGTATCAGCGAAGGGATGATTATCGAATACGAAATAACTCAAAGTGCGTTTCAAGTGCCCCCTCCCTCATCAAAAGTCATGCTGATATGTAGGTTAGATAAACTTTGTTGGAGTGCGTCCCAGGTTTTTGAGGAAATGGTGAGACCATTTACAAAGGAAACTTAATAAGAGAAAGGATGTACATTACCATTGGGGACCTCTAGAAAGTCAAGCTTTTGATTCAATAAAAAATCCATAATAGATGCTCCTTCTCATGAGCCCCGACTTTTCAAAAGACTTCACCCTCTACCGCGTTTGCCAGTAGATCCTACGTTGTTGCCCTAACTCAAAGAGCGTTGAAAACAATGAAGTCCCAATTGCCTTTATGAGCTCACCCTTTAAGGGAGAACTTAATTACCAGTAGATCGGCAAGCCTACGTTGTCTTCAAGGCATTCAAGCATTTTCGATCTTATCTGTTGAAATCTAGGACGAAAATCATTGTCCCTTACCCGGTTGTCGCCATCCGGTTAGATGCAGAAGAACTAAATGAAAAAGGGAGCCAAGTGGGTCACATCCTGCAAAGAGTATGACATGAAATCACCCATCTGGGTGCTTAAGAGGCCAAGGTTTATACAAGTTGGTTGGTTGTTGATTAGGTTGTGGGACAGCAAAGGGAAAATGATATGTTAAATCCATGATAGTACTATCAAAATCAAATCTATTGTGCACAAAACCCTATTGGTCCCATATGTATGATGGCATAAAATTTTGTCTTATACATGGATCAGCTCTCCGTCACCTTGATCCCACAAAAGGAGAGCACTAAGATTAAAATATGCTTCTTTTCAACTGATTAATGGTATTTTGTTCATCAAAATTTTGATGGAGTACTAATATCTTGTCTTGAAGATGAAGCAGAAAAAGTCTTATTAGAATTGCATGCAAGAGAAGCCGATGGTCATTTTGGTGGGGACACCGCGCCCATAAAGTATTAAGCGGGAATTATTCTTTGGCCTGCACCCTTTTTAAAGCCATGCTCATTCTTTATGTCTCAAGTGTGTGATTTGTCAAAAATAATCCTAACATATGTAGAAACCAACTTTCCCTTTGCAAACAGTTTCGGTAGACTCCCCTTTTCAGCATTGGGGTCTAGATATTATAGGCCAATCAATACATGCATCCTGTGACGGCCATAAATATATCATAATGGCATGCAAGTTAATTCACGAATTGGTTCGAGGACTTAAAACAAAATATATAAATACCGGTCGGGTAATATCCTTCTGAATTCAAATATTATTACTGGACCCGGTTATCCACAGATGCAATTGTTGGTATTGCTTATTTTTAGATCTCTTGGAAATGAGTGATTTCTCTCCTAGAAAAAGGAATTAAAATTAAAGAGGCAAATGATACTTATTCTTAAAGGGGCAGGTTTGGCGGAATCAACTAATAAAATCTGATCAAAATTATTGAGAGAGCGGTCTCAGAAAACCATAAGGTAGCAATGCATTATTCGCATAATATGGGCTGATAGACTGAATCCAAAAACTGTTGTGGTAACTCACCTTTCTTTCTAGTTTACAGCAGAGAGGCGATTCTACCACCACATGTCCTTCTTCAATGCTACTTGGGTTATCGCAGAAAGTACAGGAAGAGGACTGCTCCCATTTGGAGAGTCGAATTAATGCTTTATTAAAATTAGAAGAGGTGAGGGCTCAAGAAAAATGGAAGTGGATCAACATCAACTCATTGTTAAAAAGTTAGGTTTTGATTTAATTTTACCTGTGAGAAATTTTGAGGGTAGGTGACCTTGTCCTAAAATGGGACAAACACGATGAGGGAAAAGGAGAGCATACAAAGTTTAAGAACTTATGGCTAGGACCAATTTACATTTAGTGATGGCATTAAGTGGGTACCAGTTCCTTCTAATTACAAAATTTAGAGGGACATCCAGAAACCTTCCCAGTGAATGGACAAGATCTAAAAAGGTATTTTGCCTGATGACGCTCCCATGTTCATTGTGTAAATATTTTTCTATTGTTTTGCTATTTGTTTTCTTTCTTTGGTTTTGTTTTGGTTACACTCCTTTATGATTATGGGTCTTTCTTGGAAACATATATGCACCATGGGTTGGATTAGACGAAATAACAGAAAAATTTGCCGAAATGGTAGTTGTTTGAACATCAATTCTAGTTTTTCTCCGAGTTTGCGGCCATGTTAGAGATAACTTGTTGTTTGAAAAATGTTTCTTGATTTCAATATGCAACAGAAGGTATTCACGTTCATCCACAAAATTTTTCGCTATCCCTATTCCTTAAGAGAACAACTCAAAGATGTCTCCATGCTCTTGAAGTCGTTTTTATTAACAAACTATTTCTAAATCTTAACTAAGGATAGCTAAGAAATTTCTTCAAGATGCGTGATTTACTAAGATGTGTCCAAAACTAGAATTTTCAACATTACCCCGCTCTATTAAATATCTTTAAAACTAAATAAACCTTGACTATGGGAGTGATTGTAAAGCCGGGATCTTGAAGGTCTGGCAGCGTGAGTAAATGTATACATGGCCTTGAAGATAACCGTCGAGTCGCGACGAGGCCAGTAGCTGGTAGTGAAACAATGTCAGGTATATGAAAATTCTCGGATATGGATTCTTTTTACCTTAAATGTCCTTCATTATGATCTAGAACTGGCAACGGGATATAGAGGCTTCAGAGTGGGTTAATTGGCATCCCTGTGAGGCTAGCAGGCGCCCTGGCGGCAGCGTCCTGTCGCGTGTGAGGATTTTAACTTTAATATTGTGACTCTCTTATGTTAATATTGTTCAATGAGTTTAGGTATCTTTAAAATAACAATTACAAAAGCTGAATGCATTATAATTGTTTCACGATGTTCCGGACAACTTTTGGTTGTTTTTAGATTGAGGTTTTCTAATTATCCTCATCCCGAACTGGTTCATTTGGCAGAGATAAGCTGCTTCCAGTACGATATTAAGCCATTGTTGGCGACAATAATGTAAAATTTCTAATGCGTTTATGAAATTTGCCTACCGCGAGTCTCTAAATTTTTCATTACTCATTTGTCACTTTCAAAGCGGCGTTTGAGATTAAAAAGCACAGTAAAAGTTGTTTACATATCTTCCTTTCAATTTATTTTTTCACATGGTAAGCGTAAGAAACTCACGGTGATTGACACTTTGTTTGATTTTTGTTTAAAGGAAAATTGTTCATATGTTCTATTATCGAATTGTCATATTTTTCTATGAACATGATTTTTCTACTTGTTTATAACCCCTTAGATCTAAACCTGCCTTGGTTACATAAGTAGAAAGACCTCCCATTCATTAATATTGATTGATATTAATGGGTTTGATTCCATAAAACTTTTAATTATTCAACTTTTATTTTATCCACTTACCTTTGTAATCGAGCTATGAATGTAAATATGGTTTTCAAGTGAACGATCCTCATCTGTGCAATGTCAAGGTGTCATATAGCACAACTTGTACCATTATTATACGTATGGTCTCGGGCTTCATGATTTTACTCCTATGCATGGTGATTAATGCCTCTTCCTATCGTTTTGAACTGTCATAGCATTTTTTTGTAGAGGCTCGGGACTATGGCCCTATGGCTTTTCATCAAACCCTACCTCTGATTTCAATGTTGATTCCCTTCTATTAAGCCATGTGGCTCCAGTGGTAAGGGTCGATCTGAATGGCATTCAAACCTTGCTATCATATGATAATTCCAGGGATGATTTAGAAAGGAAAGGTTGGCATTTATTCATTGAAAATTTTAAGGGTTTCAATCAGAGAGTTGCTGAGTTTGCATTGAACCCGATGGTTGTAGAGAAAGATAGGTGGCGATGCAAGCCCAGAATGGCCAGATAATTTGTAAGCCAAGCTTCTGGGTTTTACCAGGCGTCGAGCAAAATGGTTCAAGAGCAAAAGTTGAAGGGTCCCCGGACTTTGATGTTCACCTCACAAAAAAATTACTAGTTGCGACCGAGGTATGCATGTCTCATCTTTAAAACATAGGTGGCATGATCTACCTACTATTGTGAAACAATTCATTACATGTGAAGGGAGATTTGGGTTAGTTTTCTTGTATCATCTGCAATTTCTTATGAGTTTCATTGGATTCCCATTGAACATGCCCTACTTCCCTGTAGAAATTAAACAGATGGGAAAACTATTTGGGAGAAGCGAGAGAGGTCACAGTTAGTTTATTCCATCATGGTTTATTTAAAATTATCCTTGTGCATCATTTGCAATTACAAAACGATTGTTGGGATTCTTTTGTTTTATGAAATGGCTTTGGCAATAGTGAATTGGGAGAGGTTGATAAACCGGTTATTGTCGAAACCCTCGTGAACACTACAACCTCTTCTCCACCACTCATGCCCTGTGATCCTGTCCCTAATATTGAACCCTTGACCTACCTTGATGTTACTCAACCGGACAATCAACCGGGTTTGCACCCAAAGAGTAGCACTAAAGCTATTGAAAACTCCACAGTGAAGAAGATAAAGGGCAGTGTCGATGTTAATTACAAGAATAAAGGGTTGGTCATTTGAATTCACCATGTGCTTGAAAAAAAATCCAAACCTTGTGCAGACACAAACAACACAATTGAATTAGGTGAAGACTCAGATTCAGAAATTATGAGGTTTTTGGCTGAAGAAGACCCTATGTCATATGGGCTCTATCCCGACACACCCTATGACTATGTAAACAGCCTACCTCCATGTCTAAAGGGTAACCCAAAATTCTCAGGCATTCAACTCTGTGATAAACATACCTTTTGTGTGGATGCTTCTCCAATCCTTAATGTTGTCAGTGCTAATGCACAGTCCCTATAGCCACAGTGTAGTGAGTGTCGATCCTGGATCGATATGTATTATATGGATGTGCCTTTGCTGATCTTGGCAATCTTTAAAAAGACCAAGTGGATTTGTTGACAAGCAAGAATAGTAGAATCCAATCCATAACTCAAGCAAGGAGAAACGCCTAAAAACTACAAGATCTATCATTTTTAATAATATAGAGGCAGCAATAGCAATCGTAAACTCCAAGATTACTTGATTTGTTTTAATCCCATGATTTTTAGGTATGATCTTTTTTGGATTTTTGGTAGCGATTTTTTCACTCTCAAAGTTAGGATATATGATTTGATTGAATAGATTACCTTTCTTATAAAGATTAGTTTGTTTTGTTTGTTGAATAAAATATGGTTGTAGTTATAATTATAACCCCAGCTATAGAATCGTAAGATTCCGTAGCCAGTTAGAAAAAATTCGAATTGCTTTGTGGAGTTGAAACATATCTAAAATTTCCCCATTTTCATTTGTTAACAGGAACCCATAATTCCAAGGAGATATGAAGCATTGTTGACATCTTCTAGCCATATCAACTTTGTGTTTTAGTAAATAGATTAGGTTGTTGGTATTTTGATATGAAGTAAAATCAGAGAGGTTGCATCCCCCATACTTTTGAGCAGTTGATATTATCAACAAGAAACAGTTTTGTTTCTCGGAACCTATATAAGCATGTTATTTTGTAAACATGAGATGCGTCTCATTGGAAGACTATGGATTTTTTTCATTCTGAGACTTGAATGAAATATAATACTTCGTGTGACTTTAGCTTCTACGTATTAATGTTTTATTCCAAGTCATGTTTATTCAATTGTAAATATATTATGATTCTTCCCATTGTCATGGTTTACACAGAAGTTGATAGAATAAAAAGTTTATATGCTATCCATGTTTCATGTTCCATAATTAACACACAATAATCATTCGTCCGAACTTGAATTAAGAGATTTATCTAGATTTGATCAAACATGTTTATATGCAAGTTCTCACAACAAAGTTTTTTCTTAATGTGGTTGCTTGTAAAATTATGAGATTATTGTGATTGCATCTATTATATGTTATGTTATTATAAATTCAATCTCCATCATTTTTAAGCTTCCACATTATTATGGGGAAGCAATTTCAGAATTACATTTGTAGGTTTATAAATGAGATAAGGTGATTGGATGCTACATAAAGAACAATATATTGGATGCAATAACATGTCAGCTTGTTATTTGATTTCATTTGTTTAATGAATATAGAAGTTTCATGTAGTTAAAACATCTCCTACTATCTGTTATTTATGTTTTTCAATTAGATAGTTTGATATTCCATTTCTCAAGTATAAACATTATAAGAAAACAAATAAAAGATTAAATAATAACTTTATTGTTGTTTAAAAAATCAATTTACATTCGATTTTAGGCATTAGTTTAGATTAAAATTTGTATTTTGTACATATGATATATATATATATATAAAATAACTCTACTATCATATGTATAACTCTATATAACTCTACTAAAATATCTCTCTCTCTCTCTCTCTCTCTCTCTCTCTCTCTCTCTCTCTCTCTCTCTCTCTCTCTCTCTCTATATATATATGTATATGTATATATATATATATATATATATATATATATATGTGTATGAAATAGCTCTGCTTATCCTTGTGTATAATGTATACAAATGATTCAATTTCAATACCATATATATATATATATATATATATATATATATATATATATATATATATATATATATATATATATATATCTGTTATTGAATCGTTTATTATCGTCTCACATATGATAGAAATAGGATATTATAAATGTTAGTTAGTTAGTAGCCAAATGTATGTTAGATCTATATATAGTGTTCTTGATTATTTATTCATCCAAGTTATTGCATTTTTGGTTTTGTTTTCTCTTTCTTTGGGACTTAGATCGACCAATGGAGCCACTAAACCCATCAGATTGGATTAATCCAAGCGTCTTGGGTTAATTAGACAACACCAGACATGACTCACTCCTCAGGTTAACCAATGGTCAATTTTAATACGTCAACACCTTCTAACTCCTTACTTACCACTTTTTCATCACACTATTTCCCCCATTTCATTATCTCTTTGGGATTTTTAGGGTGTATTGACCCAAAGAAGGGGTTGTCCCTCGATACATGGAAGAAGGAGATGAAGGCAGTAGTGATGTTGAGTAAAAGATAAAATCCTATGTATGAACCTTCTAGATGCTTCCACCTAGGATCACCCAAGAAAGAAATTAAACACTTATCTATAAGAAAAGAGGGACCCACAAGAATGTAAAGATTGCTTAAAAGGTTAGTTAGAGGAAAGGAGGTCTCATCACTAGTGGAGCCTATCATGTCCATGGATATCTAGTAGTATGACATTACCATAGATTTGGTCACCAAGCCAAGGTAATGGCTTTCAGTTGCAAATTTGAGAGAAAGGGGTCTCATCAGGTAACATTCTCATTTTCACAAGGTATTTGTGGGTGACACTACCATTATCTAGACCTGCAGCTAGGGTAGTGGCCTTCAAATTTTCATAAATTTATGAAGAAACAAAGAATGGGAAAATAATGGTCCTAAAAAAATTGCATTGCAAGCAGAGGTTACCAACACACCCTCTACAAACAAACCCATGAATGAGACACTACAACCCATTTTCTAGCGGGAAAATCTTCCTATAACTATACCAAGGTTATAAGTATAGATAGAGAAAATGACTCCTTAAAATTCAATATAATTTCTACACTACCCCAAGCATTCCAAAATAGATGAACATAAATAAATAGAAGAGAAGATTGGTAAATGTACATTTTATCCCACGTTTGGTGATGGTATCCTCAAGCTTTGTAGCTCCCAAGGGTGCAAGTCTCCTCCCAAATATGACATGCATTCACACAACTAGGAGAAACAGAATTTCTACAAAAATTATATTTATATTCATGAATTAGTGTTAGATATAAATTATTATGTATAAATCAAAGAAAGAACATAAAAACCATCATTTGGAGTGGGGAAAAGAGATTCTTTTATTCAATACTCAAGGATTGGAAATTACAACCTTTGTGAACCTGAATTAAGGGCTCCTCTTAATAATGCTCCAAGTGCGCCTTCAAAATTCCTTCTCTCACAATATTCTTATCACTCCAATGGAAGGGAAGGGGTTGTATGGGAGAAAAGGGCTAGAGAGGGAATGTTGAGGAAAAACTCATAAGGGGTTGCAAATACTTAGGCAAGGAAGGAAAGGGAATTTGAGCAGAGTTTCACCGTTATAATGCTTGATTGTGTGAGATGAGATTTTGTTGGAAGATTGGTTGTTGTCATTGTAACCCTAGTCATGGGTTTTTGGACCATAAGATTGATGAGGTGTTTGGACATGAAGGACAATGCACGTATATACAACACCATGATGGATAGTATACATAATGTTGTTTCAGTGGTATGTGGCATGTCAGAAGTGGATCCTCATGGTTGAGGAAATGAATTTTGAAGATGACAAAAGTGAAGATTGAAGAAGAGTATGAGCCACAGAGATAATTAAAGAAAAATTACAAAATAAAGAAGTGTCAAGTCGGCCCTAATATTAAAAGGACATAAGTGATAAATAAACATCATTATACATTCCATTTTATACAGTCAAATTTCAGGAAATAAGAAGAAGTAAAGAGGCCCAGTTCAAAGGGAGGATGGAAGTCTTTGGTGATGTGTTCTAAGGTATGTTATTTGCAGGTCATCTCTTCATTTTTGTTATAACTTTTTCCGAGAGCAATTTAAGATGGTGAAATCGATATAATTTAAGACATATGAAGGTACTTTTGGTAAAAAATTCATCTCTTGACTCGCTATAATTATGGAGATACACTCTATGGAAGATAGGGTTTGTGACAGATCTGAAGCTAGTCGATAAATGAGTGTTTACCATGGGTAAAACAATCATAACTTCTTCATAGAATCCAAATGAAGTGGGAAAAAATTCATTGGAAATAGTAAAGACTTTGGTTTCACTTGTGTTTGAGTTTCATAATCGGATGTTAATTATTGAGTGTGGGGCATTTTGTGCAAGTTCCCTCTCCTGAATAGACCAGAAGTGAATAAATTCTACCATTCTTTCTATAACTTATTTTTGGGAGGATTCAAAGAATTGAAAAATAATTGAAGAAGGAAGTACATGTAGGCCCTGAAGATAATTAAAGAAAAGAATTACAAAATAAGAAATTGTCAGGTCAGCCCTAATGTTAAAAGGAAGTGACATAAATGGTATAAATAAATATCATTATACATTCATTTGATACAAAACTCGAATTTCAAAGGAAATAAGAAGTAAAGAAGGCCGAATTTCAAGGGAGAATGATGTCTTTTGTTGATGTGTTCTAAGGTGTTCCGGGTAAAACAGTCATAACTTCTTCATCGAGAATCCAAATTACATGGGACAAATTGCATTGGAAAGAGTTCATACTGTAGTTGTTTGTGTGTGAGTTTCAGAATCTGATGATAAATATTGAGCACGGGGAATTTTGTACAAGTTCGGTCTCCAGAATAAACCAGAATTGAACAAGGTCTACCATTCTCTCTATAACTTCTTTTTGGGGAGGATTCAAGTAGTGAAACTTGGAGGAGTTTCAGAGAATACATTGAGTAATATTATTTACAGTATCAGAGTACTCCAAGAATTGAAGAATTGAAGAAATTGAAGAAGTCTCAGGAAGCATTATCAGGTTTTATGTGATGATTGGTTGATAGTGATGATTTAATGTAAAGTTTTATTATCTCTCATATATTCTTGGGTGGAAGGAAAGGGAAAGGATGGAGAGTTAAACTCTCTCTTTATATTGGAGGATTATATATTCCTCTTGGAGTTTTATCCCTCCCTTTACATTTGGAAGCTATAGCTACCTTTCAAAGTCATTACTTCCCTTGAACAATAACAATTGATTATTTCTCATATATTGTGCATGGTATATTGTGGTGTATTGGTGTAACTCTTATACTATTTTTCATTGATCATTGGATATAATTGAATGGTTTAAGTATAAGTTGAAAAAAAAATTAAATTGTACTAGATATTGATTCACCCCCCTCTCAGTATCAACAATTGGTATCATAGTGGGTTACCTTCAGTACAGTTTAACCACTGGAAGGAAGATCCTAAGAAGAAATGGAAGACAAAATTACAAATGGGATTCCACCATTTGATGGAAGCAATTTTGAATACAGGAGTAGAATTGAAACTTACTTCAAAGCTCTTGGGGCAGATGTTTGGTTCTCAATTGCTTCAGGATACAATGTTTTGAAGAAACCAAAGACTGCAGCTCAGAAGGAAGCAAAAAAGAACAACAAATTGGCAATAGATACCATCCTGGATGGATTGACGGATTCAGTGAAATCCAAGGTGGGATCATGTGCATCATCAAAAGAGTTTTGGGACAAGCTACAAGACCTTTATGTAAGGGAAGAAGCAGAAGAATAAAAAGAAGAAGTTGAAGCAAATTACAACATCTCAGATTTCAAAGAAGAAAATAGAGGTCAGTTATTTTGCTTTGATTGTGAAGGAGTAGGTCATGTTGAATTTGAATTTCCTCATACAAGGATTGAAAGAAATGACACTGAAGAAGAAAATTCCAATGAAGAAG
>SNQJ01S0122677.1:0-20216 GCA_010110895.2 Picea sitchensis | reverse complement strand
CTTGGACCTGGTTTCATTTTTACACAAGCTTGAACCAGAGGAAACTATGCTTGAGGTAGGTGGTTTCATTTTTACACAAGCTTGAACCATAGAAAACTATGCTTGAGGCTTCCCAACGCATGGTTCATGAATTCACATGGTTGGTACTTAGCCCCCAGCTTAAGAAGCTAGTGGCTCAATGTTGACCCTTGACCAAGTTTTGGAGAACCTTGGTCGTGTTTGACCATTTTTGGGACTTTGACAGGTAGGTTGAAGATGGATAGCCCAAGCAAAGCGGAGATCGTGGGATCTCGCCCCCTTTTATGAGCTTTTTGGGTTTATGGCTTATGTAACGGGTATGGGATGTCGGCCCATAGGTTTATCCATGCTTAGGCCCCATTTGTGAATGTATAAATAAGTAGCTAGGTGATGTAAGAAGGAGTTCAATCAGATCTAAGTTGGCTTTGTGCAAGATATGTAAAGGTTGCTAAGTGTGATTAGTTGTGAAGGCTCTGTGCATACTATGTGTTGAGAACTTCCAGAGTCGAGTGAAAGTGATTGTAAGAAGGCTCTTTGTTGTGCCAAACTCGGGGAAGGAAGATCTGGTGAAGTGCGTGCAGATCTCATGTCCTATGCAGAGTGGTTTTGTGGCTCTGTGCATGTAAGAAGATTGAAATAAGATAATAAATAAGACGAAGAGTTGGTGGACATAGCCCCACGCTGGGGGTGAACCACGTATATCTTGTCTTGTGATTTATTTGTGTTATTGATGTGATTTATGCTTAGTGTTGAATCTTTATGTATGTTAGATGCATCAGATGCAGTATCTTAGTTCTTAATAACATGAATGAATGTTATATCTATTTGATGCTATGTGCTAAATGGTTAGATACGCTTAGATCTTGTTGAATATTGTGTTGTTATGTAATTAGGATTTTTATCTGGGATGTGAATAAGGGTTAAATATTCATGCATATTATTAGCTAAGTGCTTTTCTAAGTGTTGTAATCACAGATCTGTGTCCCATTTAGGTCCCATTTAGGTTGTAGACACTCGAGTCCTACAACCCCCCTGCCTCTACCTCGGGTGAGACTTCTTCTACTTCGCAGGTGTTGCCAAAAGGGCCGATAGTTAGGGTTTTGTTGGTGCGTTGTTTAAGCGTTGAACCCTGGGTCTACCCTTGTGCCAACACTCAACTTCAGTATGATGTCCAGAGGCTGTAAGCATTTCCCCCCAAGCTTCGTCTCATCCAATGACACAAGCAGATGAAATGAAGCTTCAAATACTATACATAGGACTTGACTCAAATAGAGAGGGGGAAGTTGTTTCATTTTTTAACGAGCTTGACATAGGAGAAGAACTATGCTCATGACTCTAGGTGTAATCCTCAGACCACTATTTCATTTTTTAACGAGCTTGAAACCAGAAAACCATGCTCGTAACTTCTGTTTCATTTTTTAACGAGGTTGCTACAGAGACGCAAAACTATCCTCACAACTGGTTTCATTTTTGAACAAGCTTGAAATCAGAAAACCATGCTCAAGGATCTTCTTCTTGATCATGGCTTCCAAGAGGACACTTCTTTGGAAGGACACCATGTCAAGGGAAAAACTCGGTCATGGCTTCCAAGAGATCTCCAGTTGATGGAAGAAACACACTCTGGAAGGAACACATGTTGAGGGCATCGACGGGGGTAAATCGAAATCCAAGGGGTCTTGGAATACCATGACATCAATAAAGTCTGTTTTCCCTCCCAAATTTACATGAAACTGAGGAAGGACTCCCAAAGGTTGACGGGTTCTTCTATTAAAATCTAACAGATTATGCGTAACTGGCACAAGTTGAGGATAACCCAAATCTTGCCAATTAATAGAGGACAAAATACTAACGGATGCCCCTTCATCTATCAACTTCTAAGGAATGTCCCGACCACAAACATGTATGTTGATATTGAAAGGAATGTGAGAGGGAAGACGAGGTCCAGTTAGCGCACCCCAATGAAAAAGGATGGCCTCATTACTTGGACAGGGTTCCACAAGAGAAAGAGGAATTCTCTCCAACATGATAGATTCTGTATCAACGAGAAAAACGTGGGAAGTATCGGATTTAATCTCTATCGAGAGAGTAGGACCGACCGATGACAAGATCAGATCAACCACTTAAGTTGCATTTTCCAAGGGGAGGCTAGGATCGACGGGTGGAAAGGGATCGACTGCCTGGGTTGCAGTCTGTAACAGGAGAGTGATATCGACCGAGGGTGGGATTGGATCAACCACTTTTTCAACTGGTTCAACTAAGGACGTGTCCAGATTGACTACATGATCAATCAAACTAACCTACGAAGGGACTCAATTGATAATTCCATCAACTACAGGGTGATTGAGAGTAAGCTTGTGATAAGAAGCTGTAAATTAAGGCTGGGAAACAATCGTGTCTTCCAATAATTTTGATGCTTCGTCCATACGAGGGAAAAGGTGAGTTTGATGACTCCCTTTGCATAACATACACGGGAACTTGACTCTACTTTTCTTCTTCCCAATGGTATCCTGACTAGTTGACGGGAGGTCATCAACATGTTGTTTAGAGGCTAATGAAATGGAATGGCGAGGGTGTGTAGACCATGCTTCTATGACCTTGGATAGACCAGGGAAATCCTTAAGAAGATGGATACCCTTACAAAGCCTACAAGGGTACTTGGGCTTACGAGTTGTTTGGGGGATGACTGGTGGTTTTCCAACATGTTTGGCAGTGATTGGAAGTTTGGACCCTTGCTTATTTTTCTTATTCTTATTCTTCATTTTCTTCTTCTTCTTATCCACCGAGTTACTAGCTTTAGATCTTTCACTCAGTGAAGAAGATGAAATGGAAGAAGACCTTGCAAGTGGAGAAGGTGAAGGATATCTTGTTGGTGAAGAAGGTGAAGGATCAACATGAGGTTGATGCTCTTGGGGGGAAGTTCTTACAACCGAAGCACCAGCTTAATTCAGGATTACCTGAGTGGAAAACAACCATATTGTTAATCCAATTATGAGAACTAGGAGGTACAAAGTAGTGATGTAAGGAGGATCAACGTTTCCGTAAGACGGAAACACAAAAGGATCCCTAAGATCAAGGGTTACTGCATTGGTCGTTCCGGGAACCAATGCCATAAATACAGATCAAACTTAAGGCCTACAAGGGAAAACAAACAACACAGACTAAAATTCTAGTAAGAAAGAAAGAAAACAAAACCTTCTCACATTGAATGCACTAGTCGGTGATGAAATCCAATGTCGCGGGAACAATGTAAGAAGGGGCTGATATAGAGCAGGTGGAAAAGTTACGTTGACGACCTACTTAACGGAATTACACCATGTTGCAAGCTCCCACATAGAATTGTGGGTATACCCTCCAAGGAGCCCGAGTGAGTTTGGCCAACGTCGATTCCAGGTACCGTTAAGAATTTCCCCTCCACAATCACCTTGTGTAAAGACCCTAAATAGAAAGGAAACTAAGGTTACCAAATACAACAATGATTCATGGGGAAATAGTCTACAATCTGATGCATGCGCAAGGGTAGGGTAACTAAGCCCAAAATCAACTCGAGAAGATCCCCACAGGATTTTCTTCTCAAGTGATCCCCAATAATATGCGCAATATCTACACTAAGACCAACAAAGCAGGGTGAGTAACTCTATCGGCCCTAATGCGACCTTATGATTGATCCTTGTGTGAGAAGGGCTTCCCAGGAAAAAATGTAATAAGTGGATTTACCGCTCCCTTGCACAAGTTTCTATGTTTGTTTGATATGTTTGGAAAGTTATCCTTTCAACCTATTCCAAATCCCTACACCTTAAGCTAATGTAGGTTTGCTACCAAAAAATATAAAAATGTCTAATCAATTTTTATAAGCGCTTTATTTTAAGGTTGTTGTTTACTCAAGAGGAAAATGGCATGGACTAAATGATGTTTTGACCGACTCTAAACAATGCAAAGAAACGAGAATGAAAATATTTCACATCGATGAAAGTTGTATTACGAGAAGGAGAAAACGTTTATCATTCGCAGATGCACAATGTCCCAAAAATGTTGTTAAACTCATCAATACAAATATCTTCAAGAAATGATCCAAAGATTCTTGTCCCCCCAAAAAATGCCAAAAACCATGCAATTTCACTATTTCAAATGCAAAGATGCCCCCAACCTATTGCAAAGCAAGAAATAATTTTTTTTGTTTCAAAGATAGCTACAAAACGATAGAAAATCCCTATAAAACAAATAAACCCAAACAAATTTTCTCTTTTAACATGAACTATTCAGAAAAATAAGTGTTCTTTCACTAAATAATTCTAAAGAAAAACAATGCTTTGTAACTGAAAGACACTCAAAGCAAGAGATCAAGTCTTTCAAAACAAAACAAGCTTAAACAAAGAAAAGATGGTTGAAAGCAGATTCAAATACTTTCAAGAAGACTGTAACCAGACCCAACAAATCACCCCAAACACTTATCACAGATCTGGGCAGGGAAAACCATCAAAAACTAAAAAAATTGCAATCATCGCAGGCTAAAAGACTAACATAGTGTGTCAACCCTAGATCGTCATGGGTAACAAAAGGCCACAGTGTAACGACGTCACACTTTATTTCAAGGAAGAGTGCAATGATCCTATATCGTCACATTGTCTCTCAAAGAAGGGTGTGACGATCAAAGAAAAAAAATGGAAAAAAAAAAATCATGAAGGTTTTCCAGTGAAATTAAACAGTCAGAGGGTCAATCTGGATCTCTTAGTGACTTAGAAAAAAAAAAACAGGCAATCAAAGAAAGAAAGAAAGACTACTAGGAAAAAATATCGATTCCCAGTATGGTTGCCAATTTTTTTATCAGAAAAATTGGTAAGTGCGAACACAAATAGAGCTCCCTAGTTTCACCCCGAAACTAGAACAAAACAAGACAAAATATAAAACTTTCCCTAAGTTTTAATTATCAAGTATACTAACTAACAAGAGATAAATGACATAACTTTTAAATGTCGTTTATCCTCGCTAGTTTCATCCTCGCTCCATTCCAAGGCTTATTGGATGTTGAACCTGTAAAAAAGACACAAGCCAACGAAGTGAAAGAAACAATGTATACTCAACAAAACCTATGTATGTGATCAAGGAGTCATACAATAAAATAAGATCAATTTTATGGGAAAGAAATATATCACTATATTAAAGATATGAAAAGGAGAATATAACCAATGCCTTGATGTTGTAAGGCCCCTTCCAAAAGTTCCTTGCTTCCCACACACTTATGTTCCACGGATTCTTAGATCAACAATCTATCTTGACAAAGAAAAGATCAAAGCCAACATACAAGCTCCAAAAACTCAAGAACTTTCCAACTAAGCTCTAGCCAACTTTCCCCATGATAACTCCTCTCCTTTTTTAGGATGAAAAGGATAGGGTGAAGAGGTTAGGAAGATCCCATGAGATCAGGGACACGACTCAGATCCAAACCAATCGGAGGCCACCTCACCCTCAAAGCTTCTATTCTAGAACTTTCGAGAAATTCCTCTTTTTCCTTCATACGAAAATTGTCACACCCTTAACATTGAACAAACTGCAACGACGTCGCAGAACATTGTGGTGAAACCTGTGATGATCCTATATCGTTGCACCCTTAACATTAAGAAAGGTGCGACGATCCCTTTTTCTAAAAAAATTTTACAAAGGAAAAGTATAATTCTATCTCTTTGGGAAAATGCATCTTCATTCTTCTTCAGGGATTCAGACCAATGATCATTCTCAAGACAAAGGATAGGTTTACATCATTAATTATCATAGGGGTGAAGAAGATAATTTGTAGCATGGGGCCCCTGCACTATCATTTCGTTGACCGAAAAAACATTTGTTGGATATCTCTGACACTAGGGTTTTGCATAGTGTTTATTACATATGTTTGATAATTTAACACCTTGTTAGGATAGACATGTCATGGAAATTGAAGACATGGAAAGGCATTGAAAGTGAAGGCATGACATGATAATGCATGGCAAGTGAAGGCATGGCAAGGCATGGCAAGGAAAGGCAAGGCATGACAAGGCAAGGCAAGGCAAGTCATGGTATGGAAAGGCATGACATGGCATGGAAAGGCATGGCATGCCATGGAAAGACAAGGAAAGGCATGGAAAGGCATGACAAGTGAAGGCAAGGAATGGAAAGGCATGGCAAGGCAAGGTAAGTGAAGGTAAGGGATGGCATGGCATGGCATGGAAAGGCATGGCATGGCATGGCAAGGCATGGCATGGAATGGAATGGCATGGAAATGAAATGCATGGCAAGGAAAGGAAAGGAATGGAAAGGAAAGTCAAGGAATGGAAAGGAATGGAAAGGCAAGGAAAGTGAAGGAAAGGCATGGCATGATATGGCATGGAAATGCATGGCATGGAAAGGCAAGGCAATGCAAGGAAAGTGAAGGAAAGGCAAGGCATGACAAGGCATGGCAAGGAAAGGACTGGAAAAGAAAGGAATGACATGGCAAGTGAAGGCAAGTGAAGGCATGGAGATTGAAGGAAAGTGAAGGAAAGGCAAGGAAAGTGAAGGAAAGGCAAGGAAAGAGAAGACATGGAAAGTGAAGGCATGGTAAGTGAAGGAAAGGGAAGTCAAGTGAAGGCGGGGCAAGGCAAGTGAAGTAAAGTCAAGTGAAGGCATGGAAAGGAAAATCAAGGTAAGGAAAGTGAAGGCAAGGAAAGGCATGGCATGGCATGGCATGGCATGGCAAGGCAAGGAAAAGCATGGAAAGGCAAGGCAAGGAATGGAAAGTGAAGGAAAATGAAGGTATGACAAGTGAAGGAAAGGAAAGTGAAGGCATGAAAAGTGAAGGTAAGGAAAGGAAAGGGAAGGCATGGAAAGTGAAGGCAAGGAAAGTGAAGGCATGGAAAGTGATGGTAAGGAAAGACAAGTGAAGGAAAGGCAAGGCAAGTGAAGGCATGGAAAGTGAAGGAATGAAAAGTGAAGGAAAGGCAAAGAAAGTGAAGGCAAGAAAATTGAAGAGAAGGCAAGGCAAGGCAAGTGAAGGCATGGCAAGTGAAGGAAACGAAAATGAAGGCAAGGCTAGGAAAGTGAAGGCATGGAAAGTGAAGACAAGGCAAGTGAAGACATGGAAAGTAAAGAAAAGGAACATAAAGGAAAGTGAAGGTAAGGAAAGTGAATGCATGGCATGACATAACAAGGAAAGGCAAGGAATGACAAGGAAAGGGAAGGCAAGGAAAGTGAAGGAATTTCATGCCATGGCATGGCATGGAAAGGAAATATAAGGCAATGGAAAGGAAAATAATGGCATGGAAAGTGAAGGCAAGGAAATTGAAGGCATGACAAGTGAAGGAAAGGCAAGGCAAGTGAAGACATGGAAAGGCAAGGAAAGGAATGGCAAGGAAAGTGAAGGCAAGGAAAGACATGGCATGGAAAGGAAAGGAAAGGCAAGGAAAGGCAAGGAATGGAATGGAAAGTGAAGGAAAGTAAAGGAAAGTGAAGGAAATGCCAGTGAAGGCAAGACAAGGAAAGTGAAGGCATGGAAATTGAAGGCAAGAAAAGTGAAGGCAAGGCAAGGAAAGGAAAGGAATGGCAAGGCAAGGCAAGGAAAGGAAAGTGAAGTAAATGGAAGGCATGGCATGGCATGGCATGGAATGACATGATATGGCAAGGAAATGCATGGCAAGGAATGACAAGGAATGACAAGGAAAAAAATGTCATGGAAAGTGAAGGTAAGGTATGGCAAGTGAAGAAAGGCAAGTGAAGGCAAGGAAAGTGAATTCAAGAAAAGGCATGACATGGAAACTCAAGGCATGGCATGGTGTGACAAGGAAATGAAAGGCATGGTGTGACAAGGAAAGATAAGGCATGGAAATACAAGAATACCATAACAACCATAAAATGAAGCCAAATTATTCCTTTTACATACCTATGGCCATTCAAATAGACCATCAAGATCACTTCTAATACTGATGGTCTCCATTAAATTCTTGTGCTCGGAATAAGGAAAGAAGTATCATATCTTTGATGAGTTCTTACTTGGAATTGTTTGTAGTTGGAGGTTTGTACCAATAACCAAGTTTGTAAAGTGGTATATGAATTTACCTGGTTTATAATATTGAAACAAATAACCACATTTCTTTCTTGTTCTTTCATCCTGTGTCATATATTCTCCTTTGATAACCATCGACCCAATTGGAAATTCAATTCCTTCAGAGTCCGTTACTAATTGCATGAGGGTCTGCTTTCCCTCTAAGCATCGTGCTAGCCAATAATCAGTTCCCCATTCATTATCTCTTGGGGAAAAATTGTGTATATGTTCCCTGCAAAAAATGGAGTGCCAAAATATGAGTCCACTCAATGACCAACGAATAAAACATTGATGCTAGTTATTCAAAATTTAATATAAGGATTCAATAAACTTGATAGTATGAGATATGAGACATGATCATAATCTGCCAAAATACTTGATTGGTCCTCCTCCAACTGGGATAATTCCATATTTATACATTGACCAATGGGGAGTGATACATGATCCAACCTATCAACCCAGTACATCGATTCACAATCATCTCATTCACTACTACTACATGGACCAAAGAAGCAAGAGAGTTTTCTCGTCCATATTTCAACTATTGCATTGTTTGATGTTCTAACTGAATGGAATCTAGGAGTGACTTGGATTGTTTTGCATTCATACCACTATGATCGATCTACATCAAAAACCTCCCAAAATAATCTATGTACATGTCATTTCCTGCGTGATTGGTATTCACGGGTTCTTGTTCCCTCTCCCATTACTGAAGAACACCATTAAACAATGGATTTTGCATCTTGAATGAGGGAAGTAGTTTTGAACTTCGTTTATTTCCTATGTAATTCTCTTTTTATGCATGCACCTGCTCCATTATTCTCTCCTTTTCTATGCCCAGACTCAAAATAGTTCCAAATGTGTGGTACCTTTAGTTTTTTCTGTATCATACACAACCATTGAAATACACGAGCATTTTTTAACTGGCCTGCACAACCATCTAACCAAATCCAATGTTGATCCATCTGTATGTTCTTCTCCTTAAGGTGATTGTATAACAATTGAAAACAATGTTATACATAGGCTAAGTCATGGCACTAATCATCGCTTATGTAGAAGTGATATTGTTTCAATATAACTTTGTTTTGTTCATTACTATCTGGTCCATGCATGCATGTGATATGGACCATTATGCTGACTTGCTCTAAGTGATAATATTGTCTTTGAATCTCAGTTTTTGGTTGAAGGGTGTAGTTCTCAGCAAAATCAACCACTGATAACACAGTACCAACATGAAATGTAACTCTGCATATTCTAAAATTCCCATCCTACCATCGAGACACATGGACATGTTGAACATAATATTCTAAAATTCCCATCCTACCATCGAGCCACATGGACATGTTGAACATAATGTTGTGTCTTTTCGATGGATTCCTTCATGAAGTCACAAACAGGTACTTGGGAAGTAACCAATTGTATATTTTTTTTTTCCTGCCCTCCATGTAATACCCCAAGGAAGAGCCCCAATTATATTGTTGAATTGTAATTATGGTTATAGGCCGGTGAGCTGAATGGCTATAAGCTGATAGAGCTATGTGTTTATTAGGCTGGTGAGCAAGATTTTAAGGCTAATGAGCCTGATATTGTATATGTAAGTACTCACATCATTAATAAAATTACACTGTTGTGTGTAGACCAACCACGAAGAAGAGTGATGGGGGTCTAAGATTCCACAAAGTTGGGCAAGGGAAGAGGCTAAGTGTTTGAGCCTAGGGGCTAAGCTAGGGGGCTTAGCTCTAAAGGAATAATATTTTATTATTAATTCCTTAAGGCTAAGGTTGGCATGTTGAGTGCTTTCCTAAGTTCCTAGAAAAAGGAACGCATACTAAGTGGAGTGCATGTAGCTCCAGGAAGACACGTGTCGACCTAGGCTCATGAAGTTAAAACCCAAGAGTCAAAATGTGTTGGGGGTTTTCTCCCCATTCTTCCATCCTTCGCCTGAACTCGTTGGCCTCAGATGTCAACCTCTAGTTACCTACATACAATTGAGGAAACCTCTCATGGGAAGGGGGTTCGCTTTCCACTTCCCATCCGTCGTCTAACCCGTTGGGGCCTCTGCGTCTGCCCTCTGAATAACCTCGCACATCTGAGAAGCCAGTAGGGGATGGAAAATACAAACTATGTGTCCTGTGAACCCAGGTTTATCCACACTACAAATATGAGTTCGTGCCTTAACTGTTTGGGGTTGTTGCCTTGTGTTCGCCTGAGGTATGTTCTATCTTAGTGTTAAGCTGTTGCCATTTTCGATGTCCATAACTGTTCCTGTTGTTGTTGTCACCCATATGATAGCTGAATTTTGTTTCATTATTGCTTAGGAGATGAATTGAAGAAGAAGGTTGTCAGGCCTGTGAGAAACTCTCCCAGGAGAGAGAGTATGATGGGAAGTGAGTTCTCCTGGAAAGGAGTCATGTATCAACTACAGTACTTTGAGACTTTTGGTCCAACCTATTGTTGAAGCCCAAAGTAAGGGAGGGTATTGGTTGATGTACTTGTAGTAGTGAAGGTGTAATCTCCTGTGGTGGATTAGGTGTGTGGGGAATGAGGGTATGTGAGATATGGGCATAAGTGGTTCATGGGATAAAAGATCCTTCCTGTTGTTTTGTGCAACTTTCTTGTTGTCCTTTCCAAGCCAATAATTACCTTTCCCGATGGAGTTTAGTCCCAGATCGGGGGTGACCTATTGTTGAGAGTGATGAGTAGCGCGGTCTAAGGCTAGGAGGTTCATGGAAGTTCTGCACGCAGTTGGTGGATTTACTCCAGCTAAAAGATAAGTATAATTTATGTGCTTAATTATGTATTTTATGCGTATTTGGGTTACTTGAAATGTATCATGTGTTATGTTGCATGTGGAATTACTATTAATCTCAATTGCATCTGTATGGTAGCAGTAATTCTGTGTTAAGTGTTTTAATTCGATTAAAATTCATGTTATATATATATGTGTGTGTGTGTGTGTGTATGATTTTGCATGGTGGAATTACCCGACCTGTGGATGTCCAAGTTGTTTGGGTAGCGTTATCTGAGATAGTTTGTAGAATTCAATGTATGTTCTATAGTAGCATTTCCTGACAGTGGTATTGTTGGTCGGGGACATTACAATTTGGTATCAGAGCGATGGTTTCAACACTGAGCCTAGATGGGCTGGATAAGTGGTCATTAGACCCAAGGTTTCAACTATAAATTGTGTTAAGAGGAACCAATTTTGGACCTCAGAAACATTCATGAGTGCCAATAGGTTGCCTTGGCCATGTTTTGAAGCTCAGGAGGAGTAGCGGTATCTTAAAACCATGACAAAAGTGGTATTGGACCACCGAGTAATGTGAACCGTAGCATCTG
Source organism: Picea sitchensis (assembly GCA_010110895.2). Lineage (NCBI taxonomy): Eukaryota > Viridiplantae > Streptophyta > Pinopsida > Pinales > Pinaceae > Picea > Picea sitchensis. The sequence continues at coordinate 8,812 of SNQJ01S0122677.1, read as the reverse complement.
TTCGGAAGGAAAGGAAAACCTTTACGACCGTCAGATATGGAGAAAGCATGGGAGGGTTAACCTGGAAGCCCTTCAGACTTTGTGACGTCGATGAATCTTGATGAAAAGATAAGAGAAAGGCTGAAACCTGAAACTCCAAAGTCCCGAAAGAGATCTACACCGTAGATCTGATGGGAGAAGCTCGGTCGTTAGATCTCGGAGAAGTCGTGCATGGGTTAGTCACGAGAATCATTTGGAATTCGCAAATCAAAATATTTGAATAGAAGAGAGGTGAAAACCTCCAAAGCAAGGAATCGCGAAGTGGATCTCGACCGTCGGTTGTAGGAGAGATAAGGATCGTCGATTATCTAGGGAGAGTCCGAAAATTTGGCTATCGGGAGAAGTGGGATGCGTTGATGCACAAACTTCCGAAGCCCGAAGTTCCAAAGAGAAAAGGTATATTTGGTGGGGCCGAATGACGTCTCCAGGGGTGATGTGAACCTTCCTAGATGCGCCACGTGCCACCACTTGGGTTGGTGACATCTGTACTAGGTGGACCCGAAGGGTAAAGAAGTATGGAAGTTCAGAAGTCGGAGATTGGAAAGAAGAAAACGTGAAATCTTTCGAAACCTGAGGTTCTGAAGCTCTGAAGTCCTAAAGATCCGAAGTCCCGAAGCTCTGATGACGGAAGTTGTACAGTGGGTATGAATGTCGAGTAGTCATGGATTATTGATCCTCCCTTCTTTGCGATTTCATTTTTTCAGAACTCAGAAAGTTGGTGTGATGTTCTTTGAAGAGTTCTGAAGCCGTAAGCTGAAGTCCCGAGTAAGGACCTTTTTACCTAGTGCTTGGTTACAACCCATGATCACGTGGGTTGGGGACTAAGAGAAAGGGGCTAGTGCCCGAAAATTATAGCAGAGAAGAGCTCATAAAGAAGAAATCTACAGGGATTCTTGATTGAACAAGAATCACAGAGAATGAAAACTGAATGTTTTCTTGAATCAGAGTGGTTTATGAATGCAATGAAATTTGTTAAGGATTTATGGCCTGACAAATTTCTGTTGACTGCACATTATGTTTGTAGAGTCAACGAGTGTCAGAACCGAACTGAATTTCCATTGAGCGCAGAGAAATGGAGCAGGAATAGGATTCTTCCAGTTCAGAGAATGAAACAAAAGGAATGGATGTCCAATTGGGAGTCGAAGGATCAAACTCCAATGGGAATGGAGAAGAGATAGACAAGGAAGGGCACATGATGAAAATCATTGAAAGATTGTAGAAATATGTCCAGACTCCTTGAGAAGATAACAAAAAGTTCATGAAAGTCGGGGAACAAAAAGGAGAATTCAACCTAAATTTGATACAGAGCCTGGAAAGAATCGAAAATAAGTTAGATAAGAAGTTGGTAAACCTGATGCCTGGAGAAACTCCAATGTCAAAAACTCCTTACAAAATGAATACATCGGAGCTGAAAGAACTGCAATTGCAGCTTGAATATCTTCTGAAGAAGGGGTATATACACCCAAGTGTGTCACCTTGCAGAGCCCCGATCCTGTTCGTGAAAAAGAAGGATGGGACATTGAGATTGTGCATCGATTTCAGAGAGTTGAACAAAGTGACTGTAAAGAACAAGTATCCTCTGCCAAGGATCAATGACCTTTTTTATTAGTTGAAGAATGCCAAGATATTTTCAAAAATATATCTCAGGTCAGGATATCACAAGGTAAGGATAAGGGATGAAGACATCAGCAAGACCGCCTTCAAAACAAGGTATGGTCATTATGAATTCATAGTGGTACCGTTTGGGTTGTCAAATGCACCCGTTGTTTTTATGTGCCTAATGAATGGTGTATTCAGGGAATATCTAGACAAGTTTGTCATAGTATTTTTGGATGACATCCTGGTGTATTCCAAGTCGGAGGAAGAGCATGAACAATATCTGAGGACGATGCTGCAAGTTCTAAGAGAGCACCAACTATATGCCAAGTTGAGAAAGTGCTCGTTTTATCAAAAGAATATCCATTACTTGGGGCATATCATTTCAAAGGATGGGATAGCCATGGATCCTGAGAAGATAGAAGCCATAAGAGAATGGTTAGCGCTGAAGAATGTGTCAGAAGTCAGATCCTTTATGGGTCTAGCTGGCTATTATAGAAGGTTCATTGCAGGGTTTTCAAGAATATCTTACCCCATCACTTCCTTGCAAAGAAAGGAGAAGAAATTTCAATGGACAGAGGAATGTGAGAAAAGCTTCCAGTGATTGAAGCAGTTGTTAACCAATGCTCCAATCCTAAGGATTGCATATCCAAATGAAGACTTTGTAGTGTGTACAGATGCATGCAAAGAAGGACTGGGAGGAGTCCTCAGTCAGAATGGATTCATAATTTTTTATGAATCCAGAACGTTGAAAGAGCACGAAAGGAACGATGCAACTCATGATTTGGAGTTGGCAGCCACAGTACACGCTCTAAAGAAATGGAGGCATTACCTCATGGGAAGGAGGTTCGAACTGAGGACAGACCATAATGGTCTAAAGTATTTGTTTGATCAACCAACTTTGAATGCTAGACAAAGTAGGTGGTTTGAGTTTCTTTGTGAGTATGAATTTGCTATCAAGCATATCAAAGGAAAGGAAAACAAAGTGGTTGATGCACTCAGCAAGAGAGTGCATCAATTGCATTCTACAACCATTAGCATGTACCGGAATGATATTAAAGGAAGAATTTTGGAGGCTGCAAATGCAGATTTGCAGTACAAGGATTTGGTAGCAAAGCTACAGCAAGGTGAGATGCCACAGAAAGTGGAAAATTATAAATTGGAAGTCGATGGAACACTTCTGTACAAGAACATAATTTATGTACCTAATGTCCAGGACTTGAAACTTATGATTTTGAATGAAATAAAAAAGGTGCCTTATATAGGGCACCCTGGATATCATAAAACTGTGGCAGTAGTCAAGAGCCATTACTTTTGGCTGGGTATGAAGAAAGAAATTGCAGAATACATCACCATATGTATGGAATGCCATAAGGTTAAATATGAGCATAGGCACCTAGCAGGGTTGCTACAGCCTTTACCCATCCCGAAGTGGAAGTGGGAGGTACTGACAATGGATTTCATCACAGTATTTCCCAGAACAGGAAAGCAACATGATTCAATCATGGTGGTGGTGGACAAGCTTATAAAAGATGCCCATTTTATTCCATTAAATACTACTCACAAGGCAGCTAATGTTGTCGATATATTTATGAAGGAAATAGCACGATTGCACGGTGTTCCCAAGACAATTATATCTGACAGAGACTCGAAATTCACCTCAAAATTCTGGAAAGGGTTATTCAGAGGGTTCAAAACGAATCCAAACTTCAGCACTGCATATCATCCTGAATCTGATGGGCAGACAGAGAGGGTGAACCAAGTGATAGAAGACATGCTAAGGATGTATGTGATGGAAACACCATCTAAATGGGAAGACTACCTACACTTGGTAGAATTTGCCTACAAAAATGGGTATCAAGCATCACTGAAGATGAGCCCGTTTGAAGCACTTTACGACAGAAAGTGCAACACTCCAGTAAGTGGGGATAAACCAGCTGATAGAGCAGTAGTTGGACTAGAGTTTCTCAAGGAAATGGAAGAACAAATGTTGAGTATTAAGCAAAATTTGAAAACTTCCCAAGACATGGAGAAAAGTTATGTTGATAAGAATAGAACCCACAGGGAGTTTAAAGTTGGCAATCATGTTTTCTTGAAAGTGAAAGCCAATACAAGTTCCCTGAAGCTGGGAAACTGTTCCAAGTTGGCAGCCAGATATTGTGGGCCATTTGAAATCCTAGAAAGGATTGAACCAGTTGCATATATGCTTGCATTGCCTGCATCCATGACTGTGCATAATGTGTTTCATGTTTTATTTCTTAAGAAATATATACATGATGCTAATCATGTAATTGATTGGAATGTGATTCAGGTGGAGCAATAAGGTGTCTTGCAAGTGCATCTCGTGCGTATATTGGACTGGAGAACCAAGAATCTCTGGAATCGAGCAATAGGGATTGTAAAAGTCCAATGGACCTAGTATGGTCCTGAGGACGTGACATGGGAGCATGAAGATGCTATGCGGACAGAGTACCCACATCTTTTTGAAGATTTTGAAAATCTTGTTGATGTTGTGTAAAGAAGTTGCAGTGAGGACAGTGCAAAAATAAGGGGAGGGGATTGTAATACCCCAAGGATGAGCTCCAATTATAATGTTGAATTGTAATTATGGTTATAGGACGGTGATTCGAATGGTTATAAGCTAAGAGAATTATGTGTTTATTAGGCTGGTGAGCCAGATGCTAAGGCCAATGAGCCTGATTTTGTGTATGTAAGTACTCGCATCATTAATAAAATTACATTGTTGTGTGTAGACCAACCATGAATAAGAGTGATGGGGGACTAAGCTTCCACAAGGTTGGGCAAGGGAGGAGGCTAAGTGTTTGAGCCTAGGGGATAAGCTAGGGGGATTACCTCTAAAGGAATAATATTTTATTATTAATTCCTTAAGGTTAAGGTTGGCATGTTGAGTGTTGTCCTAAGTTCCTAGAAAAATGAATGTATGCTAAGTGGAGTGCATGTATCTCCAGGAAGAGAAGTGTCGACTTGGGCTCTTGCAGTTAAAACCCAAGAGTCAAACCATGTTGGGGGTTCACTCCCCATTATTCCATCCTCTGCCTGAACTCATTGGCCTCGAACGTTGACCTCTGGTTACCTACACACAATTGAGAAAATCGCTCACGAGAAGGGGGTTCACTTGCCATTTACCATCCATTTTCTAACCCGTTGGGGCCTCTGTGTCTGCCCTATGCATAACCTTGCACATCTAAGAAGCCATTCGGGGAGGGAAAAGCCGACCTGTGTGTCCTGTGAACCCAAGTTTATCCACACTACAAATCCAAGTTCGTGCCTTAACCATTTGGGGTTGATGACTTGTATTCTCATTATCTGTGTTGTGTCTTAGCATTAGGCTATTGCCATTTTTAGTGTCCATAACTGTTCCTATTGCTACTGTCACTTGTATGCTAGCCGAATGTTGTTGCAATATTTATTAGGAGCTAAATTGAAGAAGTAGGTTGTCAGGCCTATGAGAAACTCTCCCAGGAGAGAGAATATGTTGGGAAGTGAGTTCTCTTGGAAGGGAGTCCCGTAGAATCTACAATACTCTGAGACTTCTGGTCCAACCTATTGCTGAAGCCCAAGGTAAAGGAGGGTACTGGCTGATGGACTTGTAGTAATGAAGGTGTACTCTCCTGGGGTGGAGCAAGCGTGTGGGGAATGAGGGTCTATGAGTTGTGGATGTAAGTGGCTCCTGGGATAAAAGATCCTTCATGTTGTTTTGTGCAACTTCCTTGTTTTCCTTGCCAAGTCTAGAATTCCCTTTCCCAATGGAGTTTAGTCCGAGCTCAAAGGTGACCTACTATTGAGAGTGATGAGAAGCACAGTCTAAGGCTGGGAGGTTCATGGAAGGTATACACGTAGTTTGTGGATTTACTCCAGCTAAAAGATAAGTATCGTGTTTTTTCTTAATTATGTATTTTATGCATGTTTGGGTTACTTGAAATGTATCTTGTGTTCCGTTTCCTATGGACTTACTGTTAATCTCAATTGCATCTGTATGGTAGCAGTAATTCTGTGTTAAGTGTTTTAATTCAATTAAAATGCATGTTATATATGTGTGTGTGTGTTTGTGTGTATGATTTCGCATGGTGGTGTTACCCGGCCTGTGGATGGCCAAGTTGTTTGCACAACGTTATCTGAGCTAGTTTGTAGAAGTCAAGGTATGTTCTACAATAGTGTTGTCTAATAGTGGTGTTGTTGTCCAAGGACGTTACACTCCATCAATATCATATGTGACCTATTTAAAGCTTTTCAAGGTAACCTCCTTCCTCCCCAATTCATACTCATTTCTTACATGGATGCATTTGCTCAGTAATTTCATTCCACCGCACTTGGGGCATGTACCATCTAAGGATGATTTTTGATAAAATGTAAAACCCTCTGGCCTTGTACACAAGATGCTATTAATAAAGTCTCTATATGACGATGACGACAATATAACTGAGAATTCCTGCAAAATGGTGTTATGAAAAACACAATATATGTGTGTGTGTGTGTGTGTGTGTGTGTGTGTGTGTGTCATAATAATATCCATACTCAATGTGATATCTACAACAACATGTGTTATGAATTGTGTTTATTTGAACATACCAAGGATTGCATTTATGGAAAGATATTTGGCCCAAGTTAAGTGCACTATATACTATCTTGAATCTCTCATACAATTATTTCTGTGTAATGTCAAGAAATATTTTAATATGGGGTTCACAATCCCTAGATCGCCTTCTCAATTTTAGTACATATTTTTGGTTGGAAGAAGGCCTAGTTTTATCAAGCCAGAAATCTTATACTAGTCCCTTAACTACTCCAATTAACTTCATGCCAGAGCAAGGTAGCCTACTGGTGAAAGCCCACAAATCTGTTGGACCAGCTGTATCGAGGCTATCTCGTCTATGAGAATACTTTCTAAGGGTTTTGACATTGCATTTCAAGAGGCGAGAGGTTTGGTGTAGAAAACAATGTTTTCTTGTGATCGTGCTAACAATTGATTGTGACAAGACAAGTCGGGTTGCATTGTGGTCTTTAGAAAGAGATTTCTTACCAATTCTTTGAAAAACATCTACATTGTTTATAACAATATGATGACTTTTTTCTACACTTTTGACTATTTTAATGCCTAAAATTCTCCTAACAGGAGTCAAACTTCTAGATTTGAACATGACCAAAAATTATTGACATTTAACAACATTAGATTTTGGTTCAAAATATTCTTTAATGATTTTATAAGAGTGATAACAAATAGTACAGTTAGGTAGCTTACCTTCAAGTGATGATAGACCACTTTCATTGACGTGAATGTGTTTAGGAGTTCTTCGTCGCACAGTGTTCAATATAGGTAGGGATGATGAACCCCTATTATGGTACTCTTGACCTCCCTGTTGTGGAGTTAACAATGTTGCAGTTCTTTCCCCTTCAATCACTGGAAGATCAACTTTGGGAGGAGAGTGGACATGGGATTGACTAGTTTCTGGAACATTTAACTATCCAACAAGAGATTGCACCACATAAACTTATTCACCATAATGTTGTACACTAGTTGCTTCTTTAACTTCATCCATTCTATAATTAGCTCCAAGAAAATCCTCCATCATCTGGTCATCCACAACAAGTTGTATTGATGAGATATTGTATGGATTTCTCTTTAATGATCTCTTGTGCTTTGCTTCTGATGATGGAGGAGAAACAACAATAACATCTATCCCGCTAGAAAATGAATTTACCTCTTTTTAAATCTTACACTTTGACATATGTCACTTTTCATTTTCTCTTTCTTCTTCTACCTTTTCGATCGGTTTCTCTTTTCTCGAGGAATTGTTTTCTCGAATATGACGATTCTCAATATTTAAAGAGAAAAATTGGCTTCTAAACACTCCACCGCAAAGTTTTCTTTGTATTATGTAATAAGGCACGAGTAACAATTCCAATTCCAAGTGGAGAAATTTTTCTTTGTATTACAAAACAAGACATAACTAATAATTCCAATTCCAATTAGATAATTTTTTCTTGGTAATACACAACTAACAATTCCATTTGGACAAATATTTCTTCCAATTCCAAGAAGACGCAAGAAGACAAAAACAACAATTCCAATTTGATAAATTTGTCTTACAATCCTAAGAAGACACAATAAGACAAAAACAACAATTCCAATTGGACAATTTTGTCTTCCAATTCCAAGAAGAAATAAGAAAATACAAACAACAATTCCAAGTCCAATTGGACAAATTTGTCTTCCAATTTTTCCTACAATGGTCTAGAAATAGAAAAAAATTGTCTATGAATCAAACAACAAGACTAAAGTAAGAAAAACATGTTTTTGCACGATATTTTTGTGTGAAGACGTCGCGAATTATTTTTCGGCCTTGAGATAGATGAGGTAGTGGAGTGTGCTTGGCACCAAAAAATGCCCAGCTGGAATGCGCGTGTGTTCCTAGAACGCATGCGCACTAGAGCGTGTGCGCATTCCTACTGAGCATAAATGAGAAACAACTACATCTCTATCAATTCACAAGAGTGCATGCACGCTTTTAATGTAATGGATACAACATTTATTATAGACCAAACATCGTTATGAATAAATATATATATGGGTATGGGGAAAACTAAGACCTAAGGGGTTAGGATTGAAAGTGTTTTCAAGGATATAGAAATGGTTAGAGCACCAAGATGTGGTTGATGTGGGTGAAATGGTTGTACAAAAGGTATATTCATAGTGCACTTAGGGATTGAGTGTAGAGGGGTTTAAGGGTTGAGTATAAGTTATGCATGGGCTTAGATGGAGCTAGGGTGGTCTAGGTCATGGACTATGTCAAGATATAGGTCAATGTCTAAATATATCTTTAGCTCTATGTTGTGGTCTAGGTCATGGTCTAGGTATATGTCATGGTCTATGTCATGGTCATCATATAGGTATAGGTCATGCTACATGTCTTTCCATGTCTAGACCTTGCTATGTCTAGGTTTAGGTCTAGGTATTGACATGTCTAGGTCGAGGCCATTTCTTTCCTTCTGATATAGGGAGGGGGCATGTAGATAGAGGAAGAAAAAGAGTGTGAGAGGGGGACAGGGGAAGAAAAAGAGAGTGATGGACAAGGAGAGAAAGAGGCAGGGTAGAGAGTGAGAGGATAAAGAGGTGGTAGATGTAGGAGAGAAAGAGAGTATAGATAGTGGGAGGGAG
>SNQJ01S0122675.1:0-19871 GCA_010110895.2 Picea sitchensis | reverse complement strand
ACTTTTCCTTGGAGAGGCTGATCTGAAAGGAAGATTTGAGTTCCTGAAGGTTCTCAATCTCCTTTTTTAGCCTGCTGATCTCTGTTTCCTGTAGGTTCATATTTTCCATATATTTAGCCAAATCGGTTTTCTTTTCCAGGGATGTCAGTGGAGTCGCGGATGGGACTTCTGTCACTAACATTGTGCTCACTCCCGAAATTGGAATGGCACTCAATGGAATGACTTCCATTAGCTTCAATTTTTCTTTCTCTTTCACCAGCTTCTCTATCTCCGCTTCCACTTCCTTAAGTTGTGCATTCTTCTCCATGAGTAGTTTGAGCATTTCATCTTTTTATCCTTCTTTCTCTGCTATCTTCTTCACCTGTGAATCTTTTGTTGGCGGCAATTTCAGTTGTTTTCTTAAGGAGGCTATGTCAGCATTCTTCTTCTTAATCATCTCCTCAACTAATTTCACGTTTGAAGGATCGTAATCGATCCTGAGGACTAGTTCCTCCAAATTCTTGATTCTATTGTCCTTGGAAAATGACGATATCTTCTCTAACTTCAATTGTGTTTGAACATTGTTCAGGGACACTTGCAATTTGGATGCAGTAGTCGAAGCATGCGCCAGCGTATAAAAGACCATTTCCCCTGTTTTCTTGTGCAGATCCATCTGATCGACCAGATGCACATCCTTCATCTGGAATTCAAAGGTGGCCCTTTTGTAATCAGTGATCACCTTTGGATGTGGCACCTGTGCTTGGAGGAATGCCATATGCATTCTGCCCTTCTCGGTGTCAAATGTCGATAGCAGCCTATGTTGTGCAGTCGATGTCTGCTTCCAGAACTGGGTGCAAGTACTGTTGGTCAGGGTCTGGTTCCTTTTCTTGATCAGCACATACTTTTCAAAGATGCTCAGCTTCAGTCCTACCTTGCTTGGTTGGGTGGTCGATGGAGAATCTATATATTTCTTTGGCAACGCTGAGGTTATGATATGTTGGAGGCTTGCACCAAGGGGTGGCCTATCAACCTTGGTCACTGTAGTAGATGAGACTTCTTTTTCCCCAGTCAGGCCAGGAGATAAAATGGTTTTATCCCTTTTGGTATGTAATTGAAATTCTTTTGGTGACACCTCAGTGACAGGTGGAAATAAATCTTTCCTAGGCCTTTTCTCTTTCGGAACCGTGGTGTGGTCGTTTGCGATACAGTGGCCGAGAGATCTTGTTGTTCTGCTTCGACCAAAGTGTTAGGCTCCCACACCATCTGGTTTGCAAATTTCTCAACTTCAGGCCTATATTTGTGGACATACGTGATGTTCTTGTTTTTCACCCTCATCTCAAAGATAATCCCACACAGATCGTAATGCCATGTGAAACTCATGAAGAACTTCATTTCCTTCAGTAGCATGTCTACTTCTTTTCCAGCGCCACGATTGTTGCAGATGAAAGAGCCAATCTACCCTTTGCTTCTAAGTTGTTGCTTTTTCTTTAGTGACATGCAGTGAATGTCATCATAGTTTATCATCTGCCTTATATACTCCAGAGCGAAAATTCTGACAGGCAGGTATTTCAGAAGCTTATACGGGGCCAACTCGCACCCGTATACTCTGATCTCAGTGTGATTTTGGTATAAATACCAATCACCTGTCTTTGTGTGATCCAAGAGATGAAGGATCCTCTGAACTTCATCATTTATCCAAGGCTCGGGCCTGCTGCTAATCATACTTACCACTGGGTGGTAGAATTGATTGATGAACTCCTTGAAACTGAACTCTGTGGAGTTATGCTTGAGCAAGGAGGTCCATGCGGTCACTGCCTGGGGTCTACCACCCCCATCCATCTTCTGCATGGAAAAGACAAAATTTTCCGCTTGGAAGAAAATGAACAAATACACCAATATGGAAGAGTACTGGAACATGCCTTCCGTGGAGAAATTAACCAACTATTCATGAATATTGTTCGCCAAGAACATGTTGAAGTCGAACTGGGTAGTGGGCTTCTCATCGGTAGAGAAGATGGATAAAAATCCTAGAATGGTTTCATCTACCCACCGATCTAAATAGTATCCCAACAAGGTGTATAGGGACGATATGATCTGGTTTCCTTTGGTCGAAAACATGGAAGAAGGATAAGGGGGATTTGTGGAGGGAAATTGAGCAGATGGTGGGAGGAAAAGCTTGAATATTTGAGCTCTTTGAGGGAAGGTTATTTTCTGGTATAATTCTATGAGGATTTCCAGGTTGAATGGTGATGCAGAGTCATCTCGTGGGATTTGCATCATTTGGTCGATGGATTCAAGTGTGATAAGGAATAGAATTTCTCCGGACGAGGAGATGAAGGCTCTTTTCTCGGGAATGTAGTGGGCTTGACACTTGAGGGAAAACTCTGGAAAAGGGTGGATCTGGGGAAAGAGATATAGAGGTAAGTTGGACTCCTAGAGTCTGATTTCATCACTCTGGTCTAGGAAAACTTCCTTGAGCCACGACTGAAGGTATGCGAAATCAAAATCACACTTTGTATCTATGATTAAACGATCTTTGTCAGCCAGTGGGATTCGGTCAAGGTTGACAGGAGGCGGGAGAAATGGATTCTCCTCTTCTTCTTCTTTTTTTGACTTTGGCGCCATTACTGAAACAATCCCTGCAAGAAAAACAACGTTAGTGGGGCGACTACAGGTGGGGGAAACTGACTGTAACGAAGGAGAAAACAGTGTGAACTTCTCTGGTGCGAGGAGTGGGTAAATGGAAAGTAGGAAGAATAAGGGTAGTTTTGAGTAAACGGGTGTCTGTTGGGTGCAAGAGATAGTTCAGCTGGTTAACAGATAGGTTATCCAGTAATAAATGGCCAACGGATCACTTAAAGTGTGAGATGGTGAGTGACGGTGACTGAGGGATACGGATGGGTGACATGGCAGTCACTGATTGGGGTAAAGATCATGGTGAGGGGGCTTTCCACGAGCGAATGGGGGGAAGGACTGACATAAATTATGGGACGTGACTCTTTTGGGAAAGTTGGATGATGACATCAGGAGGTGACGAAAGGTATGTCAGTCAGTAGGAGGAAATCGGACTCAGGACCGGTAGATCGATGCCACGTTTAGACAGGGGCCCACCAGAGGAAAGATTCCATTCTGGACCCCCCCCCCTCAATTAAAAGCAGATCAGTTGGGGGGGGTCTGAAAAACACCTTGAGTCATTGATCTGTGTGCTTGCTTCTTGGCCGCAGATCTATGTGTGTTGTTTATCACACATTTCGGACCCCCCCCCNCCTGAGCCGTCCAAATGCGTGTGGGTCTTATCAACAATTTCGGACCCCCCCCCTCCGTTAAAGATAGAACGGTCGGGGGGGTCCAGAAATATCTGTTCACCGTAGATCTGGGTGCAATCATCTGGACCATTGATATATGAATGGAGCATAATTGGGGGCACGGAAAATACATGTGCCGAGAAACTTAGGGTAAGTGCATTTCATGGGGTTTTTTTTTCCAAGGATTTTCATGTCTACCCCACCAAGGGGTTATTCCAACAACCTTTAGGTATCCAAATCAAGGTGTAACATTTATCATCAAGCTGGTTTTATTGAAGTAAAGACACTAGCCTATATTCTAGCTAGTTTTCTATGACAATTAACCTAGATTAAACTGTTGGGTTAAGAATTTACTCTACCCTGGGGCTATCTGACCAAGATTAGACAGTCTGGCCAGATTTATTCACTAATCTAACCTAGACACTTTGGCTAATATTAAACAGTTTATCCAAACTTATTCACTAACCCTATCAACATCAATTTAAAGAGAACTTGGCCATGCTTGAAAGGATTGAAATTATTTTATGCCCTCTTTTCTTTTTCTTTTCTTTTCTTTCTTTTTTCTTTTCTTTTCTTTTCTTTTCTTTTTTCTTTTCTTTTCTTTCTTATTTTATTTATTTTTTCTTTTCCAATTATTTGCAGAATGAAAAATCATTTGTCAACAAAAACACTAGAGATAGATAATATTCTAGTCACCAGTTGATCCTATAACTTATAGGGTGATAACAGCTCCCTCAGTTATCACTACCCGACCCATGGTATTTTCTCATTCCATGGTGACAAATCATTTTTTATTTCCAAGTGGTATGTTGAATCATAATACTCAACCAATACCTTGGGCCTATAACCATTTTTCTCTTGGTATGCCATACATGTCTTCGCACTTTCCCTCCTTTGTCTCGTCGCCTTATGTGAATCCTAGTTTTGGGTCTGGAGGCATGATGCTTCCTTATTCTCCATTTTTGTTTGGTGGGAGTCATATCCCTCAACCAACTCTTATGGTAGGAGGTTGGAATTTCCACCCTATGGATCCTATCCTAGCTTCACTTTTCCAGGAGCAAATTCTCAAATGGGTGGTCATTCTACTTATTACATCACGTCCATCTATCCTTCTTTTGTTATTTCGGTACCTACAAATGATTTTCCCATGGTGGAAGTCCATGTGACCTCTGGTGTTTCATCTAGGGGGAGTCGGTTTTATAGTATGGGAAACCCCCTTCATGGATTTCCTTCATCTGGGGGAAACATATATCATCACCTGAGTAACCCTTGTCATGTCGCTTTCTCTTTGTAAGTAACTCCCTCGCCGATGATACCCTTACAACCCTTTATGAATTAGTTTGGAGGAGGATACTATCCTTCCATACAAGGCCATGGTTTATACCAAAACCCTTCATGGCCTGCAACTTCTCTAAACCAGTCTTTCCCGAAACCTTGGTCTCAAATGTCGCAACCAGCCACCGCCATTCATGTTGAAAACACAAGTCCAGTCACTATGAGTCATACTGGCATTATATCACCAACCTCTACTAGTCATGTTGGAGATTGGTCAACAACCTATGCAAGTCATGTTGAAGACATGAAACCATTCATTTCAAATCATGATGGGGGCACAACTCTAGTCACTACTAGTCACACTGCACAGACATCACCAACCTCTGCTAGTCATGTTGGGGATTCGTCAACAACAATTGCAATTCATGTTGAATATTTTCTACTAGGATCTGCAAGTCATGCTAAGAGCATGTCACAGGCCACTACAAGTCAAGTTAGGGGCATTGATACAATTGGACTTACGTATAGGATGCAATTCCAAGTTCCTTTGTATACTTTGAAAAGGAGATCATCAAACTCGTATGTACCCTGCTACTGTCGTGGTAGAAGAAGCCCAGTCCTTGTATAATATCCCTTCGGGCTCTAAGTCATCTTTGGTTTCCCAACATTCTAATCCTTCTTTGGTTGATACAGTAGTCATGTCGATGCAATATTTGGCTATCACCACTCTTATTTTGGGAGGTGGCGTGTCTCTTGACCATGTTGTCTCACATCATATTCAACCATCAGTTGTGTCGATGCAATATTCAACTGACACCACTACTATTTTTGGGGTTGATGCATTCTCTTGACCTTGTTGTCTCCCATCCTATTCAACCAATGGTTGAAGAAGTGTTCATGCCAATGCAATCTTCGTCCGATCCCACTCTTCTCTTGGAGAGTGAAAACTCTAAGGAAGTGACATTGTTGATGCAATCTTCAGTCAATCCCACTCTTATTTTGGGGGATGACGTGTATTTCGACAATGTCCTTAGCATTTATAGTATTGTACCTCATAAACAAGGGATCATCCCACCTCTTCAAGTATTCTCCCTCCAAGTCCTGAGGTGGCTTCCTTTGATTGGAATGATCTTGTGGAGCATCGAATTCCTTCTTTTACACCCTTCCAGATAAGGAGCATTCTTCGATATATTGTAGAAAAGGTAACCTCTGCAAGTATTTTATTCTCCTTGAGTTGGAAAGATTTGGTTTTTCCCAATATTGTGTCATCTATATATGAGTTGTTGAATTTCCACAGAAGCCCTGCATGGGAGCCCTGGCCTCCCCCATGATATGTTTCTTAGAACAACATCTCTGAGTCTTAGTTAATCTCTTTTCCGACTCTTTTAAAAAGAGAAAAGATTGACGAGTGAACTTGTCTCTTTCACACTCGTTAATTGAATTTGAAAGGTTGTCTATTTGGTGTATGTTTAACTCTTTTTTGGACCAAGTAGGCTAATTTCAAAAAAGGAATACTCTAGTCATTAGTGGCTAGAAGAGTTATCCTAGGTATTGTTTTATACTTTTTTAGGCCTAGGGGGATAAATTTAACAAAAAGGACATTCTTTGAAATTAAGTTGCAGTTGCATTCCATTATCCATCTTGTTGTATTGATCCATTTGTCAGTTCTCTCTTTCTCGATTATAAGCCTATTACCTCAGCAATTTGCATCACTAGCCAAGTTGTTCCTTGTTTATATCTTTTGCATCTTGACACCTTGTACCCTAAGAGGAAACATTCCCTCGAGTCTCCACATCTTGCATGCACTCCCTTGCATTGAGCATAGGTATGTTCCATTGTTGGAACCAATTTATTACTCATGACACTCATTTCATCTCTTATATCATAGTATTCATTTGTCTATGAAAAAAAAAATACGGACAGGAAAAGAATATTATCTCATGTTGGTAGCAGGCGCATCACCTTTGAATAGAGAATAAACTTTTGAGTACAGTTGTCATCCAAATTTTGGGTTTAGCATGACCTTAGGAATTTGAGATCGTTACTTAGAGTTTACTCCTCCGACTGGTTACTCTTCCAATCCCTATGGAGAGTTTTATTAGTGCCTCGTGCATAACAAAGTTTCATTATCAAGTCTATGTTGTCGAAGTCCTACAAATGTCTTATCCTCTTGTTCAAAGGATGTCTTTCAGCCTATGTTTTCCATTTCTCAAAACTCTTGACTTTTCATGTTAGCCATACCCTCAGTGTGTCTCAAAGTTACATGAAGTTGTAGTCCTATTATGCACCCCGATCCTACTTTCATTATAGCTAGGTAACCTTGAACCCAACAGTCGACATCTCCTCATTTGTCGTTGATTGGGGGGTTTCCCTTGTGTTTCACGGTAATAAATCAATTCACACATTGGAATTCGTGCAGTTTCTTTAATGCCATTATCCTTATTGGTGGTTTCCTCACCTTTGTCGGCAGTTTTCATTATTTGCTCTATTTAGAGGGTCTTTTTCGTGCACTGCTTGCATCTGGTGCATGCGAAATACGCATAGGGCCATTGGTTCGTGAACATGTTCTTTGTACGCATTCCTCCAAATCATCAAGATACTTCTTTGTACCTCGTGATGACTAATGAGAGATGCCTTAATGCTCTCCTTTCAGCGGGTCTTCTACCATCGACTTCAGCTCATCTATTCTCGAAACGAGGCCTAGAGTCCTATGAGTACCTAGAGGCTTGCAGTCATCAGTGGCAGGTTCTCCTACCATTGACAGTTGGGAATACATCAATGTCTCTTGATCGATGGATTCTTCAAGTGTTCAACCTCAACTTCTTTATTCACACTTGTAAAAATGTACTCGGTGCCTAGATACCTACTTTCATTATCGGTAGGTTATCTCACATTTTTTAACGGTATATTTCAATGACCGATAATCAAACGAACTCTCATTGTGTTCGACCTCAAATCCTTTATTCACATGATGTAGACTTGCACCTTTGGAAAATTGTGTAGAAGACTTGAAGACATCAATTTATAGTCACATCTTTCATGAGTTGTTGCTATCATTTCATTGGACCAGTACATGTATGACTTCAGTGATCATGGGAGATCAGATTGTACTCCATTGTATACAGATATATTTAGATTGATTTTGAGACTGGTTTTGACTGGGGCCTTGTTCGTTACTATGACAGTCTATGACCTTGTTCGTGACTATGAAAATCTACAACCTTGTTCATGATTATAATAGTATATGGCCATGAGCAATTGTTTCGTATATTTCCACATGAATGTGCAGTGTAATTCAAACTGGTAGCAATGTGCACAAATTCATTATGGATTGTAATATTCTTATGAGAAACTAGTTTTTCCAGTTGGGTCTCCATTACTCCACTTCTAGGAATTATAATGCATTTCGGCCATCGCAGATAGTCCTCTGACCTCACACATTAGGGGGCATATTTTATAGCAAGATTTTCCTCACCCCAGCAACTTGTTCAGAAGACCTTTTCCATTTCCCTCTACATACTTGAAGTCCATTTTTGCAATTCCCAGAGCTAAAAATTGTATTTTTACACATATACGCACCCTAACAGCTATACAGCATGCGTATACGCAGGTTGCACCATTATAGCCCGCGCACATCAGGTTTTATGCCCAAAATTTAAAAATGGTGTCGGGTTTCAATGTCATGTCAGGAGATCCATCATCCTTGACCTTCCATACACTGGAAACATTCCGACTTGGCACTTTAGTTCCATGTGAAGGTTATAAATGGGCCATATCCAAGTTGTGGATAAAGGGAGAAAAATTTAGCTTTGAGAGAAAAGTTACTCTGTATAAATTATTCACTTCACATTCAGTTTGCATCCCTTTGTCCTTTTAAGTCTGAACACATTGTTCATCCCCCAAGCTCTTCCTTCTTTGATGGAGAGCCTCATTGTCTCTCTTTTATGAGATTGCCTTTGGTGGAGGATTTAAGTGGTGGAGGCCCAACTGGAAGGGACTTAGTTTCTCGGTTCTGAGATGTGCCGACACAGAAGTTTGTCATTCATACACTTATGTTGATCTTATTTTAATAGAAATACTCTTTTCACGTCCAATTAATGTCTTGAAAATATTTGAATTGTTATTCCATGGGCATATTTGTTATAAAAATTGATAGATTATGTTATTATATGTTCTAACTTTATATATTAACACCATATCTTTGAGCCAAGTGATCAATGGTGGTCTTCTACGAACGTCCGGATGAGGTAGGCCCTTTATGTTGTATTGTTAGCATCTTTATTTATATAGTATACTTGACACTAGAGTTGATTTTTGCAGTCATTCCATCTGTTTTGGTTTACCCTGTTCCATAAAGTGATTTTCCTCCTAACAACCTTTCACCCACATCTGTGAATGAAAGAGGCACTCTCCTTCCTCTAGCTCATCAGGTTCATCGGGCTGGATCTTTGTGCTAGCAACATTGACATTGGTTTCCGAGTCAATGATCTATCTCCTCTTTTATGGTTCTGAATTAGAATCGAAACCCACATTTGATTCAAAGGCTTTCACCTCATCCACCAATGACTAGTTTGAGAAGAAATCAGTAATGTTATGTCAGGGGCTCTTATGGAAGTCACATCACTTCCCGATATCTTTCTTCATCTTTCCATTATCATTCTTTGTTTGTGGATTAGACTGGTTTTCCCGAGGCTATCTATATTTTATCCACCCTTTTTTATGTGGTTTAGGGTTTCCCTTTCCTTGTTTATTTTGTGCAGGGTTCCTAGAACCAAACTATCGCATATTTTATTTAAGCTTCTGCTCGATTTTGACGACATGTCGATAGGCCACGCCCAAGGATGAGATGTATAGAAACTTCATTTATGCTTGTATGTATCTATGCAGACTACTGTAGTACTTGAGCACCAAATGTTTCTTATAATCTTTGATACCTAGCTTAGTGCACAAGGTATGGAATATATTTTTGAACTTTGACACTGCTTGGTCCCTCTCCTTCCACAGTGTGGTCCATTTTGTATACATGTCGTCATAACTTCCAACAGGGTAATATTGTTCCTTCATAGCATCCATGAAGGACTTCCAGGTGAGTGTGACTATAAATAATCAGGGTTCCTATGTTTCCTTTTTCTCACAGAAATTCTCCCACCAATATTTGACATGGGGAATGGCTTTGGGGAGCGCAAACGTAATATTTTCTCTATTCGAAAAGTTATGGACAGAAAAATACACTTCTAGTAGATTCAACCATTTTTCTACATCATATGTGTCTATATGAACTTCAAATATAGGAATATCAAATTTGATTTGTACCTTGAAGGGGGTGATGCCTCCGCTCGAGGAAGATGTGTCATTTGTTGGTATTCGTTGAAGGATTTGCACAAAATTATCCATCATCTCATGCCTTTGTTGCACAAGGGCTTCCTTGAGAAATAGTTTGAAAGGATCTCATGTCCTGTCATATTTATTTTCTCACACCATGGAAGGTCACTTGGGCGTGTGAGAGATTTTTTCCTCAAGTGAAACAAGCTCGATACCCAACTCTTTGTACCCTAACCTGGTCAGGGACATGCACTAAGAACGACAAAGAGAAGACCACTCTGATACCACTCATCCATATTTTATGAGAAGAATGAAATGAAAACACATTATTATTATTATTAATGAAAGGACACAAGAAAAAAAAAATAGAGATATAGTAAAAATGACTTCTATTCAATAAAAAAAAATGTTGAAACTGTAAAATGTAAACTGAAAACAATCTTGCTACAATGGTGGCGGCTTATCTCTAAGAAGATATGTGACGGTTGCGCTCATTCATAATAATATGACTACACTAAGTCTTTGAAAGTATTTTTACAATAAACATGAATGCCAAAACCCTAGACATCCAAAAACCTAACCCTAGGAGATGAAGCACCAAAATTCATGTGGGCCCCGTTGGGGTAAGTTAGTAAATCAACTTCCCAAGGTTGTAATTTTTGCATACTATCTCTGTTTTAGGTGCATGATATCCCATTGGAAATCTCTATCCAAGGAATACACATTATGTCATCAAACTTTTTATTGGTTCACAATTCAACTGTGGCGAGCCCTAAAAACAATGTTTAGGGCCTCAAAACGGCCATGAAAGTTCAGGACCAAAAAACTAGGAAAACAAAACTAGAAAATTGGAAAACTACCAAGATGAGCCAGTTGGAATAGGTGGGTGGCCACCGATATCCACCTGGATTAGGTGTTATTGGAAAATCCAATTGTTTGACAATCTTTGTTGAGATGAGGTTCTTATGGATTCTTGTTGGGTATGTGTTATATTATTTGCATGATTGTTGTATCCTTTTCATCACATAAATGAGCAAAAGAGGGAAACTTGCAAGTTCACTTGCATCAGTTGAACAAGACAGAAGTTAGTATATGATTCAAAGGACTCAATAACATGAAATAAATAAACAACTAAGCTAATAAAATCTGAAGAAACAAAACTAAAGTGCGTAAGGAAATTAGAACCAAAATCAACCAAACAATTGATCAATATTCATGCCACCAATGGATAGATTGTATTATTGGGAAAATTGTTGTAGGTGAATCCCCCTGTGGACAAGTGGATTCCCTCTTGGTCTCTAGACTCCTAAGGCCAAGACAAAAATTTCTTAACATGGAAACAGACTTCCTTTTAGATCTAATCAAGCTAATGAATGAAAGATAAGGAGAAAGATGTGTACCTTATAAGCGACATTTGTCCTTGCAAAGTCCTAGCTGAGCTCCGATCCTGAGCTCCCTGATAGGTCCTATAAAACAAACAAAGGTACAAAAGACTTCCTATTCTACTGATATTATCTCAAACATAGATCCATCTACTGCAGACAAACTCATATGGAACAAGCATAAGTTTGAAAGAAATAGACCAAGCATTGATTATTAATGAGAACAAGTAAAAGTACTTACAATCCTTTGGATGAAGGTGCAACAGCTTCTTCCAGTTATCCTTGTCCAACCCCTTTGCTCAAGTAATCGACATTGATTGCTTTGATGATATCTCACTCATGAGATCATAAGTTTCACATCTCCAATATTCTCCATGTCAATACCTTCTTATGAGATCATAAGTTAGGTATAATTCTCAATCTCCCTTGTCTGTCAATACCACTTATAGAATCATAAATTTGGTATGAATCTCTAGTCTCTATCCTGCCTTTCACCATGAGAAAGCCTCCTTATATAACCTTGGAGGGGTCTAACCACTTGATATATCTTTGGGATGAGTTGAGGATTCCTCTCCTTCAGTTGAGAATCTCCCCTAAGATCATGCCTTGACCATCTATTCAAATGCAACTGCCTTCAAGAATTGAGGGATTCTTCCCTGATTTGCCTCAACAAACCCAAAATTTTCTCAAAAAAGAGGTAGCGCTCCCCCATAAGGGTGCACATGGAACTCAAACACTCCCCCAAAGAGGATTAGGGAGCACCATCACTCCCTAACAGTGGGTAGGGGATCACTCCTCTCCAAAATTCAGTTTTTGAGTGGTTTTTCCAATGGTAAAAACGTGTACCTCCTATCAAGTGATTTCTCTTCTTCCAAACCACCCTTTGAGGTGTATTAAGTGTCTTTATGATTTTGTTAGAGGAATGACATAGGAAAGATGGCAGTATATTGTTTGTGACACTTGCAACACTTATATTCAATATGCGACACTTGTGAACAAGATGCAACACTTACAACACTTGTAATGACAACACTTGTGACACTATGAAAGTGAGTAATTTTGAGGTGTAACAGATTTCCCCCCAAAGTATGAAGTTAGAATATGATGATGAATAAATTACTTTGTATAATTTTTCAAGCAAGTGTATGGATGCAAAGAAACTGTAAAAAGATGCACACAACCATCAAACAAATATTATGACATGTTTCAAAACCCAAGGCAGGCATACCTATGCTTGAGTGATAAAGACTTTTTAAGTATGGCCGCCATAAAATACACTGCGGATCCATAATTATATTGACAAAATGGTATAGCCACCACAGATACAATGTGGATCTATACTCCTATGACCTTAAATAATTATAGCCACGAAGAATACACAGTGGATCTACGAGATGACAAGACATAACCACGACCAATACAAAGTGGATCTATGTAATAGTATATCTGTCATAGTTCAAAAGAACTCCTTCGCAACCTGGGAAAAGTATATATAAGAGTGAAAAATCAACCCACAGTCTTCTTACAGATCTCGATGTAGTACGAATCTAACCATGTGAATATATGTCCTGATGTCGAACATGGTAGAAACCACTTGATTACTGGTCAATGATGTAAATCGTTAACAAGTGTGAGGGAGATCACCTTTGATGTCAATGATTCCCAAGGTACTCTAGTACATTCCAATGAATGTGAATAGATGAGATGAAGTCAAACATCCTTGGAATCATCCGATCAGAGGTCAATAATGTAAACCCACTATCGGACATGAGGATGCCTACCATTGAGGCATGCAAGTCCCAAGGTACTAACTGATTTCTAAGTATAGCTCCTGGATAATGTGCTGAAGTAGATAGGAATAGACTCGTCGAAGGAGGGCCTTGATGTATCCCCCATCAACGACATGAAACTGACACAGATATGTAATTGGTAGATCAAATGAACATGGACTGACACGGGTATTGAAACAAGATATTTGTGATGGCTGACTCTCAAGGCAGATACTTCCTTTGAACACTAAGGCACGACAGCAGAAACATGACATGGACCAAAACTTGATAATGCAGTGGATGTTGTGACTTTATTCAAGTGACCCAAAGGATTAAAAGAAACTCAAAGGATTGGCTCGGTGCATAGGTTAAGTGGATTAAAATTCGTGCAAAGACAAAGTGTCATGTTCAAGGTTGACCATAAGAGCTACTAGTAGTGTTCTCAAAAAATTGCTTGGCTTGCTTCTTTCAATTTTTCCCCCATCCAGATAGACGAGTACCTCTTTTTAATTTAACGAGCTTGAGGAGGGTAACACATGCTCAATATGACTCACCTTCGTTAATTCCTTCTTCCTTTGTTTAACGAACTAGAAGAAGTAAGGGTTTGGTCCCATATGGGCCCTTCAATGTATGATTGTTTAATGAGTCCAGAGAAGGTAAACTCGGTGATTTTTCATATTTAGAGAGTCTGAAAAGAACTTAAAGACAACTCCAATGTTGTCTTTTTTCGTAATATTAGTCTCGCGAGGCTGAAAAAGAGATAAATTATCACTCGAAAGATGCCCTAAGAACTTAAAGACAACTCCAATGTTGTCTTTTTTCGTAATATTAGTCTCGCGAGGCTGAAAAAGAGATAAATTATCACTCGAAAGATGCCCTTTCAAACCTTTTAATGAGTGGGAAAGGAAGCAAATCACTCGGCAATATTTTCATGTTTAGAGAGTCTGAAAAGAACTCAAAGATGACTCCAAGGGGTTCCTTTTTCATATATCCATGCAGGTCCAAAAAAGAGATAAAATTTTACTTGGTTGCATTCTCATGTATTTACGAGCACGAGAAAGAACAAAGACCAAGATTGGTATGCCCCAAGCTTGAAAATCTAGTGGCTTAACTCCAAAATGATCATCAAAGGCTGGAGACATGCCCTCCAAGCTTCAATTCATTCAACGACTCTGAGGTTGTCACGAATTTCTCTACTAGATGGAGATAAAAGATAAGAGTGGATGAAAAGAAGGTTCAAGAGAGGTGACTATTTCATTTTTTAAAGAGCTTGACATAGAAAAAGAACTATGCTCAGGGATCTGGGTTCAATCCCTAGATTGTTGTTTCATTTTTTAACAAGCTTGCTATAGAGAGAAAAACTATGCTCAAGGTTATGGGTTCAATCACCAGATTGTTGTTTCATTTTTTAACGAGCTTGTTACAGGAAAGAAAAACTATGCTCAAAGCTTTCGTTTCATTTTTTAATGAGCTTGCCACAGAGAAGAGAAACTATGCTCATGACCTCTGTTTCATGTTTTAACGAGCTTGCCATAGAGAAGAAAAATTGTGCTCGTGACCTTTGTTTCATTTTTTAATGAGCTTGCCACAAAGAAGAAAAATTGTGCTCGTTGACTCTCCTTGATCATGGCTTCCAAGAGAATAACACTCTGGAAGGATACCATGTCAAGGAACAAAACTCGGTCATGGCTTCCAAGAGATCTTCACTAGATGGAAGAAAATCACTCTGGAAGGAACACTTGTCGAGGGTCTCGTCAGGGGTAAGGAGATTAGGCTCCAATAACCCCAGTGAAGAGATCACCATGTCAACTATCAGATCCAAATCGTATGAATTTGAAGTCATGGGAGATAACGCCACATAATTGACATGCGGTGGGGGTGATACTTTCGTCATATAAGAACCATTCAGGGAGGTAATCCAGTCAGGACCAATGAAGGAAAGTTGATTAATAGTCACAATTCTTCCATTGTGAGGGAAAGATATCACACGAAAAAGAGTGAACACAATAGCTTTCATGGAATAGACATAATCCCACCCTAGGAGTAAAGTGAAATCCAAGGCGTCTCGGACTACCATGACATCAATAAAGACAGTTTTCCCTCCCAAAGTTACCAGAAACTGAGGAAGGGTCCCTAAAGGTTGACTAGTTCTTCTTTTAAAAACTAACAGATTCTTTATAACTGATGCAAGTTGAGGACAACCCAAAGAATGCCAAGAAACAGAGGACAAAATACTAACGGACGCACCTTCATCTATTAGCGTTTGAGGAACGTCCTAACCACAAACTTATACTGTAATATGGAAAGGAATGTGATAGGGAATATGAGGTCCTCTTAGCACAACCCAATCAAAAATGATGGCCTCATTGGTT
The DNA here is from genome assembly GCA_010110895.2 of Picea sitchensis. Taxonomy (NCBI): domain Eukaryota; kingdom Viridiplantae; phylum Streptophyta; class Pinopsida; order Pinales; family Pinaceae; genus Picea; species Picea sitchensis. The sequence goes on along the minus strand of SNQJ01S0122675.1, from coordinate 4,467 downwards.
GGAGTGGGTTTTGCGGGAGAATGAGGAATGCCCCCCAACACGGTAGATTCTGTATCAACGAGAAAAATGTGGGCATTATTCGGTTTACTCTCTAGAGGGAGAGTAGGATCGATTGATGATGGGATTGAAATGACCACATAGGAACTCTTTAGAGGAAGAGTGGGACTGACCAAGGAAGGGACTGGATCAACCACTTTGGCACTCATCAAAGGAGGAGTGGGATCGAATGATGATAGAACTGAATCGACCACTTGGGTTTCATTCTCCAAGAGGAGAATGGGGTCGACGGGTGGAAACAGATCAACTGCTTTGGTGTTACTCTCTAATGGGAGAGTGGAGTCAACCAAGGATGAAAACAAATCGACTACTTGGGTTACACTCTTTTGATGAAGAGTAGGGATGATCAATGATGAAACTGGATAAGCTACTTGGTTTTGTGGTTCAATCGAGGAGGAAACTAGATTGACCACCTGATCAATCGGATTGACCGGGGATTGAACCAGATTGACCAATCCATCAAGTAATGATGGGTTGGTGGAAATATTACGATAACCTTTTGGAAGCTGAAGCTTTTCCAAAAGAGAAGAAGCCTTGTCCATGCGAGGACAAAGGTGAGAATAATGATCACCTTTGCATAACATACAAGGGAATTTGATAGTTGCCTTCTTCTTACCAACCTGAACATCACTAGTTAATAGGGTATCATCGGCATGCCCGACAGAGGTTAATGACGTGGAGGACCACATTTCTAAGACCTTGGGAATACCAGGGAAATCCCTCAGAAATTGGTCACCCTTAGAAAGACTGCAAGGGAATTTGGGTTTCGAATTCTTCATTTTAATATTCTTGACTTCATCAACACCCCCAGTACTATTAACTGTAACTAGTTGCTTGGATCCAACATCTGATGTTGTTGGGGCCTTGGTCCTTTTCGAGCTCGTCTTCTTCTTCTCTTTCGATTTCTTCTTCTTTTGATCAACCTAGCTACTTACTTTAAATCTTTCACTAGATGAAGAAAGAGAAAGGGAAGGAGACTTAATGGGTGAAGAAGGTGAAAAGTCAATGTGAGTTTGATGTGTGGGTGTTGTACTGAAATATAAATTGTTAGGTGAAGTTGAAGCACTGGGAGGATTCGAGATCACCAGAGTGGGGAAAAACCAAACCGGTAATCTGATGGTGAGTCCCGGAAGACTCTGTGTGGAAATGTACAGAGGACAAAAGTTTCCAAATGAAGGAAATGTATAAGTTTCCCTAGGAGAATGGGTTCCTCCATTGGTACTCTTAGGATTTGATGCCATTAACACTGACTCGACCTAAGGTCCACTGAGTAACACAACCAACACACGCTATGAATCTGAGAAGAAAACAATCAAACAAAAACTCCCCACAATGAAACCACTAGTTGGTGATGAAATCCAACGTTGCGAGATAAAAATAGGAAGGGGGGGGGGATAGAGTGGGTGGATTAGTTACGTTAGTGACATTCTTAATGGAATTACGCCTTGGTGCAAGCTTCCACGCAGTAATTGTGGATTTACCCTCCAAGGAGCCCGAGTGATTTTGACCAACGTCTATTCCAGGTACAGTGAGACTTCTCTTCACCATCACCTTGTGTGAGACCCTAAAGATTATGGCTACTAAGGTCACCAATTCGCAATCATCCTCTGGGCAGGTACAGTCGACAGTCTGATCCGAATGTATGGGAAGGATAACAAGTCTGAAATCAACTCGAGAGGCTCCCACACATAATTGTGGGTATACCCTCAAGTGACCCCCAATATATGATCTGACCACTACAAATAGTTGAATCGCAGAGGGATAAACGTCATAACTCACCCGAATGCGACCTTGTGCATAACCCCTGTGTGAGAGGGGGGTCCTAGAAATCCTATACGACAATTGGATTTGCTCTCCCTATCGCAATATGCTAAGTTTTTTTGATAGCTTTGGAAAGTTATCCTTTCAACTTGTTCCAAATCCCTACACCTTAAACTAATATAGGTTTGCTAACAAAGATGTAAAAATTCTGATAAATTTTAGTTAAGCATTGATTTTAGTGGTTTTTTTTTACTCAAAGGTGTATGAGAGTGAAAAATGATGATATTATGACTCAGTTCCCAAAACATGCATAAGAAATGATAAGTAGTATTTTCTTTCAATGAATGTCTAGTTAAGGGAAAGAGAAGGATTTTCCTTTCACTTTCAAACACTAAGATTCATTGGCCTTGTGAAATAGTCATCAATAAGGAATCCAATACAATGCTAAAATGTTTATATGTGACTGATAACCAGTAGATGTAAATCTTTTTATGCTAATCAGACTTCAAGAGTTGTCAGATTTAGGCAATCTGGAAGAAAACTTCAAATAAACCAAAAGACACCCTTATTATGATCAAACAAGAAACAGAAATCCAAAAACTCATAAGGAAGGAGAAAGACTCGGACAAGATGACCTCAAAGATCAAAATGGAAGGGTGGATATATGTTTGAATGCCTTTACAAAGTTTTCACTCAATCAGATAAATGAGAAGAAAATGACAAATTGACTCTAAATCGTCAAGGACAAAGAGTTTTCCAAAGTAAGGACAAATGTCAAAAAAATCCAAACAAGAGATGATTAATCCTTAGAAATCAAATAATTGGAGGTCAAACAAGGACACACTAAGATATCATAAACCCTGAGAAGATGAATCATCAAAAAAGACTGAGAAAAAGCATTGCCAAGAAGATTTTTTGCAGAAAAAAGGGGTAGCTCTCCCCTAAAAGGGGACATAGAGCGCTCCAACACTCTATAGAAGGTTGCAAGGGAGTGCCAACTTTCTATTGTAGGTGAATCCCCCTACAAACAAGTGGATTCCCTCTTGGTCTCTAGACTCCTAAGGCCAAGAAAGAAAGTTGTTAACATGGACATTAACTTCCTTTTAGCTCTAATCAAGCTAATGAATGAAAGAGAAGAAGAAATATATGTACCTTATAAGTGACGTTTTCCCTTGCAAAGTCCTGGTTGAGCTCCGATCCTAAGCTCTCTGATAGGTCTTGTAAAACAAACAAAGGTACAAAAGACTTCCTACTCTACTGATATTAGCTCAAACATATATCCATCTACTACAGACAAACTTATATGGAACAAGCATAAGTTTGAAAGAAACAGGCCAAGCATTGATTATTAATGAGAATAGGTAAAAGTACTTACAATCCTTTGGATGAAGGTGCAGTAGCTTCTTCCAGTTCTCCTTGTCCAACCCCTTTTCTCAAGTAATCTACACTGATTGATTTGATAACATCTCACTCATGAGATCATAAGTTTCACATCTTCAATCTTCTCCATGTCAATACCTTATTATGAGATCATAAGTTAGGTATAATTCTCAATCTCCCTTGTCTGTCAATACCACTTATAGGATCATAAGGTTGGTATCAATCTCTAGTCTCTATATTTCCTTTCACCATGAGAATGCCTCCTTATATAACCTTGGAGGGGTCCAACCACTTGAGATATCTTTTGGATGAGTTGAGGATTCCTCTCCTTCAGTTGAGGATCTCCCCTAAGATCATGCCTTGACCATCTATTCGAATCCAACTACCTTTAGGAATTGAGGGATTCTTCCCAGATTTGACTCAACAAACCCAAAATTTGCTCAGAAAATGGGTAGTGCTCCCCCATAAGGGTGCACGGGGCACTAAAAAACGCCCCCAAAGAGGCTTAGGGAGTGCCATCACTCCCTGAAAGTGGGTAGGGGAGCACTCCTCTCCAAAATTCAGTTTTTTAGTGGTTTTTCCAATGGTACAAATCTTGTACCTCCTGTCAAGTGATTTCTCTTCTTCCAAACCACCCTTTGAGGTGTCTTAAGTGTCTTTATGATGTCGTTAGAGGCACGACATAGGAATAATGGTAGTATACTATTTGTCACACTTGCAACACTTATAGTCAAGATGCGACACTTGCGGACAAGATGCGACACTTACAACACTTGTAATGACGACACTTGTGACATTATCAAAGTGAGTAATTTTGAGGTGTAACAAAAACACCAAAGAGAAAGGGAGACTTATGGGTCCCCTCTTCCTCCAAGGGAGGGATCTTGAATCCCCTATGAGATAACTCTTCTTACAAATATCAAAATAGAAAGTAAATGGTGAAAAAATCCAAAGCTCATTCCCCCAAGAGGTGAGGTGAATAGCTCAATGAAATGATGCTAGTACGCTCCAAGAAGGAAAGAAGTTCCTTGTAGGAGAATAGAGGTAGCATAAAAATATAAATAGATTCTTTAAAATATATCTTGGTTGTGGAGACTGATTATCTTCTTGATTTATAGGTCTTTTACTTTCAGCCGTGTTTTGTAATGTCCCCCACCTCTTAGAGAGGTAATGAGGAGACTTAGTGGCCTGGGCACCCCCACTAGGTCATAGTCTCACACTGAAGGGGGGAAAAGTCAAGAAGTTAAAAGTTATATTTTTAAGTTGACT
>SNQJ01S0122673.1:15706-26847 GCA_010110895.2 Picea sitchensis | reverse complement strand
AAACTTTTTCTCGAAGTTTCACAGTATACAAGTGCAGAAATAAAGTATCTGACAATATCTAAATGTCTAGCTATCAACAAAAATTTAAACTGTTGACGCATATCATATGCATCCTCCCAGGTAGTTGAGTGTGGACTTAATCGTCCCACTAGTGCTTGACCTGATCGACAGTTCGACGTCGTAGCTATCGAATGCGATGGTCTAGAATGTGGATCACTGAACTAAATTCTCACACAGATACAAGATAAACATCGTGCAACGCCTCAAGGAATGAGGCATGGCTAGCCGTTGGGCCTTCATTACTATGGTCATGCGATGTGCATCGACAAATCCCTTTTGTCAATCTTGCACTTCTTCCAACCCTTTTTATTATCATTTGCACTTGTTCTTCCATTTCTTGGATCACTTCTGGTCCTACCAGGACGCCATCCTTGAGTCTATCTCAACTCAAAGGCGTCGGATACGGTCGCCCATAAAGAATCTCAAATGGCACCATCTTAATAGTGCTTTAATAGTTGTTTTTGTATGCCAACTCTACCAGTGGCAAGAAATCCTCCCAACACTTCTGTTGGTCCATTACGCACATATGTAACATATCTTTCAAGACTTGGTTTGTTCATTCTGTCTGCCCGTCTGTCTCCAGGTGATATGCGGTACTAAATTTAAGTTGGGTTCCCAAGGCCTCTTGGAAACTAGTCCCAATCGTTTTGTAATCATCGATCATCGATCGGATATGATCCTCTTAGGCACACCATGCCATCTCATTATCTCACTGATAAAAAATCTAGCGATGTCTGGCGCCTGATACGTCATATACACAGTGATAAAATGTGCACTCTTCATCAAAGTGTCTACTATCATGAAAATCGAGTTGTATCTCATTGTTGTCAATGACAATGCCACCATGAAGTCCATCGAAATGGCCTCCATTTTTATTCTGGAATGGTGTGAGGCTGTAGTAATCTAGTCGGATGTCTTTGTTCAACCCCTACTTCCTGACATTCCAGACAACACACCAAGAATTTAACTTTTTCTACCTTCATCCCTACCAGAAGAATGAGGGATTAAGGTCTACCCTCATCTTCGTGACTCCAAGCTGAGCCAAGTACACTTCTCTATGAGATTCATTTTAGATCAACTTATCAACTCGTTGTAAGGCGGTACACAAATCTGGTTATTCTACCTCCTTAATCCTTCGTTGTCAACAAAAAATCCCTCAAATTTTGGTACAACAAGGTATCTTGTCTAGTAACTTCCTTAACTCTTTATACCAGTCATCGTCATGCTGTGAAGTTAGAATCTTTTCACAAGATTTTCCTGAAGAGGAATCACAGAAAATATGTGTGGTCTCCTACTCAATGCATCATCCACTCTATTCACTATTCCTTTTATGTAGGTAATCTTGAAATTGTACTCACTAAGCAACTCCGACCAATGCCTTTGTCACGTGTTCAAGTCACTTTGCATAAAAATGTGTTGTAAACCACTGTGGTCTGTTTTTAGTTCAAATTTTTTCCCAATCAGGTAGTGTCTCCACACTCTCAGGGCATACACAATGGATAACAAATCCAAGTCATGCGTCGCATAGTTCACCTCATTCCTTCTTAACTTTCTCGATATGTAAGCGATCACTCGGTCGTCTTGCATCAAGACTCCGCCTAAGCCTTCCTTGGATGTGTCACTGCATACCAAGAATTCCTTGTCCATGTCAGGGACCTTTAGTATCAGTGTCATCATCATCATCTCCTTGAGCCTTCGAAATGCTTCAACACATCTCAGGTTCCATACAAACTTCTTGTTTTTCTTTTGCAATTCCATAATCGGATTTTCTATCTTCAAAAAATCCTCGACGAACCGTCGATAATATCCCGCTAAACCCATGAAGATACACACTTTTGGGATGTTTTTCGGTGCAATCCATTCCACGATAGCCTCTACCTTCGCTGGATCCACAACGATACCTTCTTCAGAGATGACATTCCCTAAGTAATGAATATTTGATTGTTAAAACGAACATTTCGATAGTTTTGCAAACAATTTATTCTCTCATAGACACTGTAGTACTAAGCGCAAGTGTTCGTCATGTTATTCATCATTCGAGAATATATCAAAATATCATCAATGAATACTTGAACAAACTTGTCCATGTATTTGTGGAACACCCCATTCATCAAGCTCATGAATACGCCAAGGGCGTTTTTCAGTCCAAATGGTAGACACGAAACTCGTAATGCCCAAACCTTATCTTAGCTGCGGTCTTAGGAATGTCTTGCTCCTTGATCTATAACTGGTGATACCCTGATCTCAAGTCTATCTTTGAAAACATCTTCCCTCCCTTCATCTGATAAATAGATCATCTATCCTTGGCAACAGATACTAGTTCTTGATCGTTTCCTAGTTCAAGTGACGATAGTCAAGGCAAAGTTTCCACGACCCATCCTTCTTTTGTATGAAAATAACAGGTGCACCCTATAGTGACACACTTGGACGTATAAGTCCTAGGTCCAACAAATCTTCAGTTGCATTTTCAACTCCTGTAACTCAGGGGTCGACTTATGATAAGGTGTTATTGCTATTGGTTTGGTTCGAGGTTTTGGGTCAACGGTAAATTCCATATTACCTTCGACGACAACCCGATAACTCTTCTGGGAACACGTTTGCAACTTTCATACTACCGGACGGTCTTCAAATCCTTCTGCCAAGCCCTTGTCATTCAATGCTATGAGTGCATTTAGCTTTCACCCCTTGCACATAATCCTCCGTAGCTATAAGGAAGGGACGAACCTCAGGGATACTCCGTGTTTTGTTCCTATAATCACTCTTCTCCTTCCCTCATAGTCGGTTCAACTCAAACACTCACCTCACTATTTGAGAATTACGTCATGCGATTCCAACCAATTCATATTTATCATGTCGTCATAAGATCTTAAGTTAGTGATGTAGGTCGGACTTTGTTACACTATTCCCTAGGTTGAAGCGATAGTTCATACCCCTTCCTCCAACCATCCGGTTGGCACCCGACGCCACTTCGACGAAACTAAACTCATCTGGTCCAATGCCCTTACCTAATCTCATTAGTGCAGTACTAGAATAGAGCTCTCTGTAGCAACGATATCTAATAAATACTAATTTTTTTGTTAGCGATTGTACATGATGCCTCGAGCACAGTGGACTAGTGCTCGGACTCATGGTTATTCACCATGGTAATGAATCCTATGGGCCTTGCCCATATTCAAAATTGTAGTGTGTCCTCTTGACTCGACCATTCTCGCCCTCTCAATTGGGCAGTCGCACTAGTAATGTGGCTCTCCACATGTCCAACATCCGTTCTTTAGTATAGTACTCCGGGTTCCAGAAGTAGTAGTGGTTGGCCCACCAGCCTGAAACCTCATTTTTTTTCTGCTGAATAGGCCCAACCACTGCTATTGTTGAAGCAGTGGTCCCCTGTGGGGGGTTCTTTGCTGAGGAACCCGTCATCATGGTGCTGTGAACAATGGTTTTAGAGACGTATCTTTATACCAAGATGTCCTTTTTGGTTGGCGTCTGATGTTGTTGCGCACCAGATGTCATCAGTCTAGACGGTCTTTCAAGAGTCCTGCCCTGACTCCCGCGATAATTTAAACTTAAGCTAAGAGGCCTACTGGACTGTATCGTGCAATGTCTGAGGCATTTATACCCTTGCCTTTGTAGGAAGCTATAGTTAAGGCCGCACACGAACTTGATGACCTCTAGCTTCTCCGTGTTCAGATGCGGGGAATACAGGAGTATCTTCATAAATCTGATCTCAAAATCTGGCACCGTACAACCACCCTATTGTACAACCACTGTACAACCACTCATCAAACTGGCACTCAATGAATTCCCCTGATAGTTACTTCTCCCAGTACTGTTCCTCTAACAGTTCCTGTAACACAGCTTTGACGACCATTTTTAGCTGAGGTAGGAGCATCTTCCACCATAGAAGAGAGCTCCCATGTAGCTGAAGATCTCCATGAAGACCTTCGTGCTGGAGGTCATACCCGCGAAACATGAAGAACAATGCCTTGTTCTCTAGCCATGCCTTGACGACTAATCTGTCAATGGCACTTGTGAACTCGGGAACGTAAGATTCTTTAATTCTTCGTGCCCTTTAAGACACACTATGTGCTCCAAGGGTGCCACTCACCTTTTGACTGATTTTGGTAGATGTCAAACCCTCAGAGTCAATACTTCGTCAGGTGACCTTGTGGAAGACTAAGGGCCTCTAAGGAAAAATGACCCTGCCTTATTGCGTGCCCCTTAGAATCATCATGAGCGACTCTCACAGTATGCCCTCACGACATCGTGGATCTCTCAAACTAGGTAGTCCTTAACCTACTGTTCGAGCCATGGTGGGAGTGCTAGTAGGCTGTGGCAGGGCTGCTGCCACACCTCTCCCTCAATATCTCTTATTGTCATGCATGACCCCTTTACTCAAAATGTTAGTTTGATTAGCAAGCTATCGTCAGTGTGCATCCATCAACGAAACACGTCAACGATCCATAAACAACATCATAATATACCAGTCGTATGTCACATATGCAATAACATAAATACTCAAACCACAAACAGTCCACTCCCTTACTCGATCCAGAGTCGAGGGAGGTCCATCGATGCCATCGACATCCTCAATCTGTCTAGAGTCTTTCACACTCAGGAGAAACCAATCAATAGAACCTATCGACACATATATAATCAAATAATGTATCATCACATCCACACCATCATCATAATCCATAAGTGAAACAATCAATCATATAACTACCCGGATAACTTGCACGCAAGTGCCCCCAAAGAATAATTCAAATCAGGTGTGCGTAAGAGCGGGATGTTACAAATGCATTATTAATTTATTAATAATTAAATATGATACATTAAACATTAATATATTAATGCTTTACTACTATATTTATTAATTCATTTAATGTATTAATGGTATGAAATAATTTTTTTTATTATTACTTTAACAATGCAGTAATTTATATTGTATAAATGTATTACTTAATTAGTACATTACATTATTAATGCAGTAATTAATTAATACTTTGTATATATATTTATGTAAATTGATACTTTAATTTATACATTATATTAATATAATAATGTATTACTACTTTAGTAATGTATTTATTAAAAATGTATTAATTAATTAAATTAATACATTACAATATACAACAATGTCATTGATGTGATGAACATAAGAACCCAGAATCAACCAGAATCATTTTCAATAAATGTATTACTGTATTAATACTTTAAATATATTTTTATTAGTGTATCATTACTTTAATAATGTATTATTAATATATTATTGTATTAATACTTTAACAATGTATTCTTTAAAAATGTATTAATGTATTAATTAATTCAAACATTACATTATGATAAATGTGTTAATATTTAATATGTTTTTTTTTAACAATAATGGGTGAATTGTATTAAAAAAACAGTGGTATAACCACTGTAGGAAAATCTACAAAATTCAGGTCCACAACCTGTACATATTGTCGAAAACCAACGTCTTAAGTCTGTACTTTTCTTAGAGTCTAAACAATGAAAGAGACTCAAATTTCCTAAGCTAACATTCTGAGCCCGGAGCTTATCTTTATTTCAGAGAACCGGTTTGATTGCGTGTCTGCACCAGTTGCCTTGTATGAGAGGGCTTTTTATTTTTTACCAATTTCGTCCAATCCTTGGATTGCTCATCCTCTTCGTCTGCTTGGTCGGCCCAACTTTGGGAAGAACGTGGTTGTGAAGACATAACTTGTTCCTATTCCAGAGAAGGAACAGTTGGTTGATATGGCTCGCTGCTTTTCCCTTCAGGTGTAGATTTTGTAGGTAATTCCTTCGAAACATGCTGATGATCCAACTTTACACTCTCCCATGAGGTGGATTTTCAGTGAGATTTCACATCTTTATGTTTCTCCATAAGTTTTTTGCATTTGATGGATACATGTATTGTTTCAAAGCATTCTCTACATCTGAAGTTTACATGTTCGTAATCTACATGTTGAGTTCCTGAAAAGTCCTTACTTCACAGGATAATTTCTGCTGGGAATCCTTTTGAGAAATCCATCTCCACACAGATTTGGGCGAAGGTGGTAAAGGAAAACTTTGTTTTTGGGATTATGCTATGAAAATTTCCAAGGGCATTCCCAATAGATTGCAGAGAGGCTGGGCCCCAAAGGTGAAGAGGAAGATTTGGGAGCCTCACCCAAAACGGGGCTGAAGGAATAGCGACGGAGGAGGCGTCGAAAGCGGGGGTCCATGGCTGTATGGAGAGGCCTGACCTGCCCCAGAACCATGGGCCCAAACTGAAGATCTGATCCCTGTCTTCTGTAGAATTGAAAACCACAATAAAAAACCCTTTTGCACACATGCAAACAAGGGCTTCCTCCAGTAACAGGGGGCTCCATTCGGTAGAGATCCAAGAATGCAGATCTGCTAGACGAGGCCACTGACCGTTGAACTTGCAGACAATAGCATTAAATCTACATAAATCTGCATTGTTCAAATCATCTTGAGTAACTGGAACGATGGGGGCAGGGGCCTCTAGCACCACAAACCCTGGAAGGGATCCTAAACCTTCAGATGATTTGGTAGTAGTGAGGGCCACAACCGGAGGAGGATCCGCGCGAGCACCCGATGGGGGCGGGAGGGGAGATCCGTCCACATGCAGAGGCAATCTGCAGGGAGTTAGCAAGCCACCTTGCATTTTCGAGGGAATAACCATGGGGAAACTTCGGAGGGGCAAATGAGAAGATGAGCGCCCGACCAGGCTTTGCTAAGTAGGGGGGCCTCGAGGAGGTTGTGAGATGGGCTTGCGTAGAGGAGGGAAGGAGGCACTATCAACTTGCAGAGAAGGTGAATCCGAGGAAGGAGCCCTTCCTGCGATGAGATCAGCCAACGAAGCCATCAGGAGCGAGCTGGAAGAGGGTTGCGAAGCGAGCAACGACGCCTAGGATTTCCGGTCTCTAATATAATATTTAATATGTTACATTATGCCTAATGCATTAATACTTTAATTTATATATTACAATGTATTAATAGTTTATCATTGTACATTATACATTAATGTAACAATGTATTACTTTATTAGTGTATTAATACTTGAATGTATTTATACTTTAGTAATTTATTTTTTAATGCATTTAATTTATTTACTGATATATTTAATGTTAATTTATTAGTATATTATTACCTTATCAATGTATTAATTAATTAATTAATGCATTATATTATTAATTTATCCATCATTTAATATGTAAATTAATACTCTCATTATATATTAAATTAATGTTACATTACACATCAATGTGTGAGTACTTTAATGTATTAATATATTACACATTAATGTATTATAAATTAATTTATTAATGTATAATATTAATTTATAATATATTAATGTATTATACATTTATACTTTAATGTATTATATTTACATTAATGTAATACATTATACATTAATGTCATGTATTACTAAATACACTAAGTACATTAATACATTACATTATAATGTATTAATTAATTAATATGTTACATTTATATATTAATACATTAATACATTTTTCAATCAATTAATACTTTAATTTATACAATTTTTATTATATATTAAATTAATAGTTATATATATAAATGTATTAATATATTAATGGTCGTTCTCAAGACATGTAAGTCGTCAATTAACAACAACCACTTTATAAAAGTGGTTGATATACGTTCATAAACGTCATTAATTTGAATATGTGTAAAATGACGCTAGACAACCACTTTTATAAAGTGATTATTAATTGTTTATATGCATGGTATACATTGATGGAACAATTCAAGGTTCCCTAGACAAAGGTGTCATCATATGAATGTTGATAAAAATATCGGTTAATAGATAAATATCAAGAATATAGATAGAGATTATAAGATAACAATAGATTGGGAAAATGGAAATGTAAAACTCGAGAATTTATGTGTTCTTCTAATTATGGAAAAAATCCTAGAGGTTAAAGAAGATTTGAAAATATCTCTTTTCATCATTTACATTTAAGAACTCCACTTTCTAAAGATGCTATATTACTATAAGAAGACATGATGATTACAAGAGAAATATGAGGCGGTGACTCTTGCGGAAGAGGTTTCTTCTATATATAGAAGAGCTCATATGTTGTTTTTGATATTCTGGAATTGACTTAAATGGCCATGAACTTGGAGATTGCAATATTTGTACTTTGTTATGACAACATACATAATAATATTTTTTGTTTTTGGCGAAGCAACAAAGTGTTAGACATTAAAAGGCACCTACATGTAAATTTTGATTTCTATTTCAAATATCGAATATCCTATTTTTTTTTAATCAAAAAAAATAATTAACATTTTTATTTAGAAAAAATTATATCACTTTTGATATATATATATATATATATATCAAAAGTGATGCTTTTGGAAATAGCAATTATATAAATCAACACCATTTCAAATATTTTGAATTATAGTTTGATAGTTGTTGACCACAATAATAATAGTATACGATGTATCACAGAGTGTGGCATATTTTAATGATAATTTTTATTTTATTAAAAGTCATTCTTGGATCTAGCGCGCATACTCACTGAAAGAGTTGCAATTACAAAGACTGTGTGGTACACTGTTAGTTGTGATGATAACTCTAATAAAACATTTTTTTTTAATAAAATCAACACTCTGTTACTCTTAGCACATAAGTTCACATATATATTTTGAGTGCAGATTCAAGAACTTATAAACTTACTTAAGCTTGTTCAGAAACAGAAAAAAAGTATCTTCAATGTATTTTCATATAACAAAACTTCAAAAATACTCATAATATATTAACACACAAATACTTAATGCATTACCATCTTGGATGTTGTGCGCTATTACAAAATACAAAATTATGCAGAGCTTCGGCTCCAACAACTTCTGCAGTTTTTAGAAATTAGAGCTTGTGTTCTCATAAATTTCTCTAACTTCTTATAGAGTTGTTGCTCCTACTCACTATCAAAATACAAAACTATGTAGAGCTTCGGCTCCAATAAATTCTGTAGTTTTCAGAAATTAGAGCTTGTGTTCTCATAAATTTCTCTAACTTCTTATAGAGTTGTTGCTCCTACTCACTATCAACTATATATCGTCTATTTACAAACTCGGGAATATATAGACTAAGATTGAGACTTCATTTAGAAGCTAATTGACTTAAACATTTAAGACAACAATAAATTTTGATTGACTCTATCTGAATAACAGGACTCAAGAAATATTAAAGATCGACTCATTAATAACACTTCTGGTTTAACAGAGACGTAAAGCTCACAACTTATAATTAATATATCCAACACGCCCCCTTAATTATAATTGGTGGGAATTATGCAACACACAAAATTTACATCAAAAAACTTAAATTGTCATGAGCTATCAAATATTTGCGACTGTGTAGACTCCTAGAAAATTGCATGGATACTGAAATGCATCTCTTTCCAAAGCTTTTGTAAATATATCGGCCATTTGATCTTTAGAACTGCAAAATTCTAAGCAAATTTCTTTGTTATTCACCAATTCTCTGATAAAATGATACCTTGTATCAACGTCCTTGGTTTTCTTTTGAAACACATGATTCTTGGACAACGCAATGGTAGAGTTTTTATCACAAAGCACTATAGTTGGTTCATGTTGTTCCTGCAACAAATCCTTTAACATTCTTCTCATCCAAACAACTTGACAAGTTGTTTTTGTAGATGTGACATACTCAACTTCAATCGAAGAAAGAGTCACAATGGGCTACTTCCTTAATGCCCATGACACTATACCTGTTCCAAAATGAAATGTGTACCCAGAGGTACTTTTCCTATCATCTATGCTGCCTCCACAATCAGTGCTAGTATATCCAACAAGTTTTAAATATTCTGAAGTAGAATACATAATGCCAAAATCTATTGTTCCATTCACATATCTTAGAATTCTTTTAGGTTCCTTCCAATGGGATTCTTTTGGAGTTTCTATGAACCTTGAAATGAGGCTCACTCCATACATAATATCATGCCTTGTTACTATCAAATACATAAGCCTACCAATATTTTAAACAGAGTGGAATCCACTTTCGATCATTCCTCTTCCTTTCTTAAATTCAAACCTAATATGACATGTGTTGGGGCTACTTTGGAATTTATCATGTTGAATATTTTCAAGATTTCATGTGCGCATTTAGATTGTGAAATAAATATAACAACTTTATACTCGTGAACTTAAATTCCTAGAAAATATCTCATAAGCCCTAAATAACTCATTTCAAACTCATCCTCTATGACTCACTTAAATTCTTTTATGCCAAAGTCACCTGTAAAAATCAAATCATCTACATATAAGAAAAAAATCAACATATTACCTCACTGATTGGATTTGATGTACAGTGTTGGATCACAATCACTTCTTTGAAATCCATTCCGAGTGAGGTAGAAATCTATACAATTGTATCAAGCTCCGGGAGCTTGCTTTAATCCATACACTACCTTCTTCAATATGTATACTTTGTTTTCTTGTCCTGGAATCTCATAGCCTTGTGGTTGTTCCAAGTATACTTCTTCATCTAAATGAACATTTAAAAATGTTGAATTTACATCCATTTGATAAACAAGACATTTATTATGCGCAACAATAGCCAACACAGTTTTGACTGTGTCCATCCACGCAACTGGCGCAATGTTTCATTGAAATCTATTCCAGGTTATTATGTAAAACCCCTTGTAAATAACCTCGCCTTGTGGTTCTGTGCATTTCCATAAAGAATAAGAATGAATTTACTATATCAACATTGTATATGTTGCACAAACTTCTTGTCTTTATTGGTAACAAACTTGCTAATGTTGGATATGGAGACGTAGAACTACTCAAACTGCTTGTTGGAGTTTGTTGTGTTGTAGGTGTTGATTTGTGTCGCAGTTCCATGAGTAGAAGGAACTGTGCTCTAACTTATAATTTTTGTTTGAACCACTTCATCCTCCATGTCATCATGCTTGATAGTATCAAGAATTTTAACTCTCCTTTCTATGCTTCCATCCCATGCTTCATTCTCCACAAATTGAACTGATAAAATATAGACAAGAATAACAACATGG
>SNQJ01S0122670.1:4087-18968 GCA_010110895.2 Picea sitchensis | reverse complement strand
GGTTACATGCCAATAGTTTTCATAGTCACGAACAAGGCACAGTGAAACCAGTCTCAAAATCAATCTGAAGATATTTGTATACCATGGAGTATAATCTAATCTCCCATGATCATTGAAGTCAAATAGGTACTAGTCCGTTGAAATGAAATCAACAACTCAGAAAAGATGTGTCTACAAAGTGATGTCTTCAAGTCTTCAATACAATCCGCCAATGGTGCAAGTCTACATCATGTGAATAAATGAGTTGAGGTCGAACACGATGAGACATCATTTGATTATCGTTCATTGAGGTCTACCGTTAACAAACGCAAGACAACCTACCAATGATGAAAGTAGGTATCAATGCACTGAGTACATCTCTACAAATGTGAATAAAGGAGCTGGTGTTGAACATTTGAGAGATCCATTGATGCATTCCCATATGTCAATGGCGAGAGAGCCTGCCACTAATGACTGCAAACCTCAAGGTACTCATAAAACTCTAAGTATTGTATCCATAATACATGAGCTGAAGTCGATGGAAAGAGACCCACTGAAAGGAGAGCATTAAGGCATCTCTCATCATTCAACACGAGGAGCAAAGCAGGAGCTTCATGATTTGGTGGAGATCGAACGAAGAACATGTTCACGAACCAACGACCTTGTGTGTCTTTCGCGTGTGCCAAATGCAAGTGGGGAACAAAAAATACCCTCTGAATAGCAGCCAGTGATGAAAACTTCTAACAAAGGTGAGGAAACCACCAATAAGGCTAATGGCATCCAAGACACTGCACGAATCCCAAAGTGTGAATAGATGTCTTGTCGTCGAACATAAGGGAAACCACCCAATCAACAACCCATGATGAAATGTCTATTGTTGGGTTCAAGGTGACCTACCAATGATGAAAGTAGGGTCAGGTTGCATCATAAGACCAAAGTATCATGTGATTTTGAGGCAAAATGAGGGTATGGACGACATGCGAAGTCAAGATTTCTGGGGAGTGGTCGGCACAGGTTGATAGACTTCCTTTGAATAAGAGAATGAGACATACAGTGGACTCTGGCAGCATAGACTTAATGATTTGACAATTAGATGCAGGAGGCATCCATAATGTTCTCTATAGTGGATGGAAGATTAACCAGTTGGTAGAGAAAATTTTGTAACGAGATCAACTTCCTAAGGCCATGCTAAACCCAAAATTATGATGACGCAAGGACTCAATAACTTTTTGCTATGTTCAAAGGTGATACGACTGCTACCAATTACACTATAGTACTCCCTTCCCACCCATATTTTTTTTGTTTTTTCATAACAATTGAATGTTATGATACAGAGGAGGGAACGAGTGTCGCAAGGAAGAAAAACTAGTTCCAGCAGTGGAACGTACCTATGCTCAATGAAAGAAAATGCATGTGAGAGATGGACACTCAGGGTGATGTTCCCTCCAGGGTATAGGGTGTCAAATTGAAAAGGATATAGACAAGGCTCTGCTTGGTTGAGGATGCAAATTGCTTGGGCCATGGTTTATAACACAAAGCGTGAACCGGCTAAAGGCTCAATACTACAAGCAAGGGCATGATATGCAATCACAAATTAATGCCAAAAAATGTCCTTTTTTATATCTTTTAGTCCACTTGGTGTGAAAAAGGGGTAAACTTGTGCCAAATAGACGGATTTTCAAATCCAATTTACGAGTGTGAAGAAGACAAGTTCACTCGGCGATATTTTCCATTTTTTATAACGAGTCGAAAAAGAGCTTAACTAAGACTCATGATATTTCAAATCCAATTTTAATGAGTGTGAAAGGGACAAATCACTCGGCGATCTTTTCAATTTTTAATAACGAGTCAGAAAAGAGCTTAACTAAGACTCGTGTTCTGAATTTTAATCAACATGTAAGGGGGGAGGCCAAGGCTCCCATCCCAGCCTTCTGCCAAAAGTTAGTATCCTGCAGATAGCTGACAATAGCTTGGGAAAACCCAAGGCTTTCCAAGTCAAGGAGGAGAAGGTGCTAAAAGAGGATACAGTCTCCATGATGGTTCAAATAATGTCTCTTAATGGAAAAGACATAGGTGGGGGGATGGGATGTCCCATCAGGTCGTCCCAATCAAAAGGAACCTTGTCAGGACTTGGAGGGAGAGCATTCAGGGGAAGAATAAATCTCTCNAGGTGTGTCATTCTCTTCAGGGAGAGTAGGGTTGACCAAAGATTGCACTGGTGTGGCCACTTCTTCAATTATAGGTTAAAGAGGATTCGTAGAAGTGGGGGAAAGAGACGCTTCACCCTTAACAAAGGGGGTGAGGTCGGGAGAATATTGCGTCAGAGGAACCACCGAGATGATAAAGGGAGGAGTGTTTTGAAGAGAAACCACAGATGCCTCATAATTTGAAGGGCTCTTGGGTGAACCCCATGCTTCGGGTATATCGGCAGTAATTGGACACAAACGAGTAAGGTGACTTCCTTCGCAAGTCCTGCAAAATAATTTAGGCTTACGTCTGAGGGGTATGGGCTTCTCAATAAAATTAGCAGGGGATAGAGATTCGTCTCCTGTATGATGAATAGAAGTGGGAGACGCGACATGGATATGATTCGGTGAAAAAAGAACGGTGCCCCCGACATAATTGGTAGAGGTTGGGGGCAAGTTGTCGATGTAGTTGGTAGAAGAAGTCGACTCATCTCGGACATGACTAGCATAGGTTGGAGATGGAGCACCAGTATGAGTGATAGTGACTGAGCTGGAAATTGATGGTGGAATTTGAGTCCAGTGTCCAGGGAAAGACTTATTATGAAAAATTGCAAGCTAGGCAGGATCTTGGTGTACCCCTTTCCCTATCCCAGTAAGGTGTTGGTTCACCCCAAAATGGTCCGATGAGGTTTGGACAGGCATCGTCACTGGGGTTTGTGGAGAGACCAAGGTTGGATAAGGATTATTTGAGTGAGGATATATGTTGCCCCCTTGTGAAGGGGTTTCATAAAGAGGGTAGCCCAAATTATAAAATTGATTCCCCTTGTAGGGAGGACCCGGGGGTACTTGAGGACCTATCTTGGAAAACGTGTTTGAAGGAACTGACATGGCGAACGAAAGATACATGGGAGGGGGTTAATAAGTGGGATAGGCACCCATCTGAGTATTGTCTCCTGAAAGAGCGTAGCTAGCATTGGATTCGTAGGGAGGATGGTGTCATCCTCCCATGGGGACACGACTCATATCAAATGAAGAAGTAGTCATTGAATCCATGGTGCCCCCGGGTCCAATGCTAGGATTCATATATGTGGGATAGGGAGAGGGCTACACGGGGGAAGGCATATCAACAGAAAAATGGCTAGAGACCCAAGGTGCATACTGAGCGTTATAGTTCTGCATACCATTATAAAAAACAGATGGATTTTCCCCCATGAACGTCATGGGGGGGGTAGCAGTAAACGAGGGAGCAAAAGGAACTCCACTATCCATGATAACAAAGACCCAGCATGAAATCCTATGGTCAACTAACAATCAAAGAGCATACCAAAAATTCAAACGGCCAAAATGCATGCAAATGGGCTAAAGTGGTTGAGTGGCCTCCCTCACTAAAGAAGGTATGCCTCATCCAAGAGGGACCTGAGACTCCCTACTAAATTTTGGAAGTAACAAAATCAGTTATAAGGGCCCTCGTAGGCTTAACAACCAGTCAGTCAGACCCCCTCGGAGAGGTAATCCTCCATAAAGGTTGTGTGTTGTTTGACCCCTATCTGACTCAAGATACAAGTAGAATAACCCCTGCAAGTAACCTATGAGAAACCTAAGTCAAGCAACTAATAAACCATTGTATAACCGATTCACAGGTGAGCATTCGTAAGTCCATATCATCGTATGGGCAGGGTAGAAAATCCCAAAACCTTGAAAGCATCGCCTCTCACAGAGGTATGGGTACTAGCAAGATCCCCAAATACGAATAAATCCATAGAAATATCTCTTACTCTAGGTGAGTATCCAAGGGTTATCCCTTCAACTAACTTCGTGCGACCTCGTGATTAACTCCGGTGTGAGCGAAGCCTCCTGATATTACCAATTATACAATGGATTTCTCAACTCCCTGTCTCAGACACATAAGTTGATTTAATTGCCTTGGAGAAGTTTACTCGCAAAATCCTATTCCAAGGCACTAAATCCTAGGCTAGTTTGTGCACCCTAAAAAATAAAATTGTGACTAATCAATTTTAGTTTAAAGTGTAAATTTTATTGGCCGTGATTACTCAAAGAGGTATGGAAATGAAACTCATGGTGTTATGACTCTGCATAAAAATAAAAATAGATATAGTGCAAAGCCTAACTTTAACTTTTCAGTGAATGATATGCTAAATAAAAATAGTGCAATCTTCAATTTTAACTCTGCAACTCAGAAGTAAAATGCAATCTTTCGCTAGATGCGCTAAGCTGATGATAAAGGCTCAAAGACAAAAATACCAACCAATGCAAAATGCCTATTTTTTTGTATTTTCAATGTATTTAAAAAGAAAATGTATGGACTGATAAGAGACTTGATATATAACTTCTACTGTGTATAAAATCAATCACTCGAGTAGAATACCATGTAGCTAAGAAGAAAACCCTACTACTAAGGACAAATAAAAAACAGGAAACAAAGAGAAAGATGTCGCCCAGAAATTCAACTCCAAAAAGGTTTCCTGTCATCCCAGATAATCTCAACAGGTACCACAGAGACCCAAGAAGGCTCAGTGATCCTCAAAACCTACTCAGCAGTCACTAAACCAAGAAAACAAGCAAGGGGGAAGTGGTATACGCTCTTGTTCAAGAGAAAAGGGCGTATATACGCCTCTTGTAATGGGGCAGCAAGCGTATACACGTGGTTGTCAAGGAAAAAAGGGCGTATATCTTTTAAAACAAGGCTAGGAAAGGTAAAAAGGATGAAAACTCATACCCAGAGTGAACAGACTTTGTCCAACTGTGATACGACAAGAAATACAAAGGAAAAAGAGCAACGTAATATGAAAAAATACTTCAACCCTTAGAAGGAATATCTATCCCCGGTATGGTCGCCAATTCTGTTACAAGGGGAAAACTCTCTATGGCCAAGGGTAAACCACAATAGACAGTTATGATTGCAGAAATCAACTCAATTCCAACATGTGCTATATAAACTAATGTGAAATACGATGAAGAAGCCTACCTCAATCCAATCATTTGATGTCGTTACACCGTTGACCACTTTGACCCAAAGCCGTATACCTGCAAGAAGTTCTCAACAAACAAGCAATGCAAGTATATAGTGACAATATATAAAATGAGTTATCACATCAGATAGCACAATCCATTAATAAACATTACAAACATGCCCATGGATAATAATCATATATTCGCAAGATATTGATTGGACGGGAAAGGAGTATTTCTATTAATAATTGATCAACAGAAGTATCAACATTACAGACTTCCGTGTATGCACGGTTCGAAACCAAGAAACCAAGTTCCTTCCAACTAGGTCTCCACCACTTCAATCCTCCACCAAAGGCAAGCTCATAGCAAAGAGATAAAGAGATTCTCTTGAAAATAAGGGAAGAGATTGGGGGCTGAACATTGTGTTCAGACTTGAGGGACAAAGGGATGCAGACTCAATATGAAGTAATTTCTCCAGAGTAACTTTGCTCTCAAAGTTGAATGCTTTCTCTCTCTTTTTCCATAGCTCAAAATTGTGCTCTTATAGCCTCCATAATGAAACTGAAGGGATGATTCGGAACATTTCCAGTATATGGAAGGCCAAAGATCATAGATATTTTGTCGTGACATGTAAACCATACCTCTTTTTGTATTTTCTGGCACAAATCTCGATATACGCGAATTGTAGTGGAGCATCAAGCGTATATGCATCTTGAAAAGAAGTTAGGGAGCGTATATGTGGAAAAATATATGTTCTTTGCTCTAGATTTATCAAAAAGGGGTTGATAAGTCTACATAGGGAAATGGAAAAAGGCCCCCTGTGCAAGATAGCAATGGTGAGGCAAATCTTGCTATAACAATCCTAGCTAGGAGCGAACTGTAGTAACACAATGAGTTGTAATGAAAATAAACTATGCATAAGCCTCAATCAGATAGTTGTCATGAAGGTGCACAGTTAGAAACACATGCATACAAGTCTATAACCAAAAAATTCTAAGTCACATTTCTGCATACATTCACAACTCATTCTCTCAAGACATGTAATATAAGAAAAAGTAACAAAAATGCAAGAAAACATGTATTGCATTATAATAGTCCATAAAAAAGCATGCTCTTACAACCCATGTGAACAACAAACAATCTACTTGAAATAGTTCGCAGCAAAACAACAACACATGCAAGTCCTTTTCTCTGTCAAAACTTGGCCCTAAGGGCTTCTTCTTATTAACAATTTCAACAATAGTACATGAAAACTCTGAGTACAACTCTCCAATTTTAGTTGACATTGTATTCACAAAATAGTTCAAAAGTGTACAATGTTTGAAGAGCCAAAAAACCCTTCTCTAGGTACAATGTTTGTATTTAATGAGGTTCGATATGACTCGTGGCCTTCCAACTACCTCTCTGACCTTTCATCTTCCAATGTTTGTCCTTATCCTCTTTGTGATGATGAGTAACAAATACAACGGTTACATTTCGAATTTGTCTCATAGTGTTGGTGGACCGTCAGAGATTTTGGCCATGTGTGCCTTGTGCATCATGAGACTGGCCTGGGCATGGGAACGTCTTCGTCATTCAAGTTTGACAGTCGATCTTCATGCATTTTCTAGATCTCCTCTTCATCCATTTGCCTTATATTTTCTTTGTCATTCCTCTATCACTGTTATATCTTTCGTTATTTCTCCTTCATTGTATTTATCTATAGATTGCATCATGAGGATGTCGAGCATGACCTTCCTCTGCTCGGTACCTGGCACCATTCAGCATACAGTAGATGAGAATAACCCCAAATAAACTATCAAGACTAATAATTATAATGCATATAACTGAAACATTAAATAATTGAAACATCAAGTAAACTTCCCTGGATTCAATTCTAGGTTCATCTGCTCATGATCGAGGCGTTGCATTCTCTGGGGTTGCCAACAAGGTACCAGATATTCATATTGCATAATAAAGGAAATAGGTTAGAAATTTCTTAAAACCTATAACCTGAAAATCGTATATCTTGGAAAGACCTTTCCAACGTGTGAAATGGACACCCAAGTCAAAAGTGATGGCCTTGCAGATAACTCCAAGGCCATTGCAGATAACTCCAATGATTTCTTCCCTCAGTCACTCCATAAAGAAGAATTGAACCCATCCAAATCACTTTCTCCACTGCTGTGTCGGTAGATTTTTCGAATAATGAGTGATTATCTACACTTTAGGGTAAAATCTGATCAAAACCTCGGGTCCTTAACAGTTTTGTGAGACATTGGAAGGGAAAGTCGTGGACACACCAGAGTCTGCAATTAAAACCATTTTGTAACCATATGTAATACTATGCCATGAACAAGGCATCCTGTGATGAAATTGGACCGAAATCCCAACCACTAAAGATGGGTACCGATTAAAAACCAGTGAAGGTCCCATCGCAGGTTCTATCGACTTTGCCGATGAAGCATGTTTCATGGAAGTTCATGTTAAATTTTTTGATGGAGTTCGGGATAGATGCTCTTAAAACCTCGATGAGTTTTTTAACAATGCTTTTATTATATGGCACTTTGCCCTCGATATTTTCATTTAATTGTTATATATTTAAAAGAGCTCAGTTCCAACACAACAGACTATATAACCCTATGCGTAAGACAAACATTTTTCCAAACTCGGCTTTGTGCGGAGGAAAAAAAACTTGAGTATGGACCTCATGCTAACATCATCACAGGAATCTTTAAAATCTTCATAACTTTCTCATCATCGCAGCAATCTTTAAAATATTCATAACTTGCTCATACGAAGATGGACTGGGATGTCATCTTTTGGAGAGAAGCACTCTTGGAGAGTCGGCTAACCATACCATACCAATATCTCATCTGTGTAATGACCAACGCGGTCAGTTCGGGTGAGAAACCCTAGTTAATTCATTATGGTACTTCTGGGCATCGTATTTTGATTCCATGAGTTGCATTGGAATCATAATGGTGAGAATAATACGACTAGCCTGTTTTAGGGATGAAAATTTCACTTTGATGGGCGCCGAAAATTACACTCAGAAACATTTATTTAATGAAAGTTTGGGTCCAGCATTCGCTACTCTTTCACTCAAAATTGATTTCGTGAGTTCCTATGTCATCTATCATGAATAGGGACTTAGTTCATCTATTGACGTTGTAGCGATGCATCAATGGCATGAAGTTATAAATCTGCCAAAACAACCAACTGACATTCAAAGCACTTAGTACTCCTAGGAGATGAAAAGACAGAGTTTCTTCTGAAGTGTGTTTCAGATCCAATACAAGACCGATAGGTGATGTGGTTAACCCATCTGATGTTAGGCGATGCTTTCACAACGAATATTTATTCATAAAATCAAAAAATACAAAGAAAACAAGATAGAAGCATGCACATGAAGAAAATTGTTGGCAACACTTCAAAATTGATTACAATTGCAATGCGAAGTGGATTAGGTGAGGTAGGAAAGAAGTGACCATCTTCCTATATAGGCGAGGAGAGTTTAGTCATTGGGAAAGTAAGGATATTGACTAACGAGCGCAACAAGAAGGGATATGAGCTGGGAGGGGGATGAGATAGGCCTCAATATGAAAGTGGGCTACGATGACCTTATCAAAGTTGGAGAAAGGGATAGGATTTTATTCAATGCACTTGGTGACGACGAGGGGTCGACATCCTTCCACTAATGCATCTGGGACAAGAAAAGGAAACTATTCAACAAGCAATGCATTAGTGAGGGGGGGGTATGAACCTCGCAGATAAGTAGTGTCATGAAGCGAAATAGAGGGAGCGCCACCATTATGCGATGCATTGGCGCGATTGCAAGGAAGTTAGTCAGTGAAATTCATGCGCGTGGCAAAGATAATTGTGTGGACACTACTAATGTGTATGCATTCATAACGCGCACTTCGCTAGTGAGAAAAATGTTCATCAATGAGGTTTAGCAGAGGTGCACTAGTGCACCAACCAAGTTCATAGGGAGGTGGCTTATGTATAGGCGAAGAAATCAATGGTGCACCAATGCGACAGTGGAAGAAGGATGCATTTTTAGATACTCTATGTGTCGGCGTTGGAAGAGGGACTCGTTGAACTATGAATGAGATAGGTTGAAGTGATCAGAAGAGAAGTTATAAACGACAAGGTGGGGAGAGTGAGAGGAAAACTAGGGCATATCCATTTTCACGTGAGAGAGAGAGTGCGAGGGTTCCGATGGGAAGAATTGAAGGGGGGGGATTTCTTGTCTTGGAGAGATGCTAAGACAAGAAAATTGGGAATTTGTTGTCCATGTGCAACACCAGCTCATCTTTTATCAACTTCACATTCCCTTGTGTTGCTCGCCTTAATCATTAGAGAATATTTATCGATGATTCCTTTCTTGATTCTAGTGTGCGGCTTCTTGATTTTCGACGATACTAACAAAACTCGGACTGACGCACATATTTCATATCTTGGACTTGGCAGGCAATATCAAAACTCGGTCTGGCATGCACTTCTTGTCCTTCTTTGCACCTTTAGCTTAGGCACATGACAAAATGGAATGGGCACATACAAAACTTGGAATGAGCACACATAAAACTTGGAATCAACACGTGTGAGATTAACCAAAAACTTTGGGTGCCAACAAGACCCCACCACTATTACTTGGCTCGTCCTTGAGCCAATAGCTTCATGGAATTACCATCACAATAGACGGGATAGTGCTTTTGAGTTCCTACACGAACTCCTTAAAGAGGCACTCGGGCTCATTAATGTAGCCTTGGAGATCCTGCGTGAAATGAAAAATGGCCTCGACTTCAACTGTTGTGATTTAACAATTTGTTAGGTCGATTATATTGATTTTTTCAATGAGAGGGTCAGCAACAACCTGTACGACGGAAAGATGCATAAACAAGAATAAGGCCTTATCGCTCGTAGAAGTGATCATCTCATACATATTATGTTGCTCATATCGAGCTACAATGATCTCCTTCATTTTCATTGCAATTGCTAGCATCACAGTGGCGTTCTCCCTGGAGGGAAAAGAGGCCAGATCTGTCTTTTATTGGGCGACCTCTACCTCAACCACGCGAACTCAATCTTCGATAGAAGATACTTCTAGAAGCGTTTGGATATGGTTCCATAGGGAGAATCAGTAATCAACCATGTGGGAGAATTCTTTTACCCTATGTTGGCCATCACGAAGAGCTACTTGGGTCGACACAAGTCTGTTTTGGAAGCAAGTCATGGTGGGATTTTCCAGGTGGATTGGTGGATGAAGGGCAGTGATTTGTGCCTCTAAATTGATCTAGGTGGATATTGGTGGCCACCCACCTATTCCAAATAGCTCCTTTTCACAGTTTTGGCTCAACACGTTCTTCTATAATTATTTGTAATTGTAGGTTATACACTTTTTGGGTTGTCTAAATCCCTACACAACTTCTAGGTGGATATTGGTGGCCTCTGACCTAATCCAACTGGCTTAGTTTGGAATTTTTCATGTCAGTACATCTTTTTTTACTTCCAGGGTCATTTTGGGGCCCTAAACATTATTTTTTTCTTTCCATAGTCAAACTATAGACATAGTCATATTTTGATGGAATAATGAGTAGTTCTCGAAAAGACCTTTCTAGCAGGCTATCACACGCCTAAAACGGAGGTCGTATGAAAAAGTTACGACCCCGAGAAGTTGAGCTACCAACTTACCCATCAGGGCCCACATAAATTTTGGTGTTTCATATCCTAGGGTTAGGTTTTTGGATGTCTAGGATTTTGGCATTCATGAGTAATGTTAAAAAGTCTTATGGAGCCTCATTGTAATCATTATGCTCAGGCGGATATGCATAGTAGCCACATCTCTTCTGAGAGATAGCTACCACCATTCGAGCAAGTTGTTTTCAGTTCTGCAGTTTTATAGTTTCAGCCTATTTTATTTATTTAATAGAATTTATTGTTCACTGGATATTTGTTGTTGTTCTCTGTATCTCTATGTTATTGTATTCAATCTTTTATTCATTTTGTTCCACTCATAAATCTGGATCAGTAGTATCAGAGCGGTCTTATCTTCATTTATTTTTATTCGTGCATGTCCCTGACAAGATCTGGGTACAAAAAGTTGTGAATCGAACCAGTCAATCTTTTTCAATATCGGTCATGTCGAGCCCGACAAAAACCCATCGGGGATGAAAAGAGAGATGATGGAGCAGGAGATCCTTTTAAAATGTTGCTCAAGGAATCCCTTGCGTGACAAAGGAACGAAATGATGGACAACTTTGCACAGATCCTTCGATGGCTGCCCATAGGAGACACATCTTCATCAAGCGGCCATGCAACCCCCTTCAAGTTATAGGTAAATTTTTACATTCCATTATTTGAAGGACTGATAGATGTGAATGTTGTAGATAAATGTTTTAATCTGCTCGAAGGGTGTTTTTCGATCGACAATTTTTACAATAGGGAAAATATTACTTTTTCACTCCTCAAGGTCATCCCCCATGTTAAGGACTGGTGGGATACTTACTCTGAGAAAAGGGACATAGAGGAATCTGCAATATTTGCGGTCGTCGCCAAATGGGATTCCTTCAGGGATTCCATTAAAGAAAAATACTACCCTATTGGAAGCTATGAGGACCAGCACACAAGATGGACCACCCTGCGTTAGGAAAGGGACTAGACAGTACCAGATTTCACCAATATTTTCCATACCCTATGCACCAAATTGGGTATAAAAGACTCTAAGCAACATCTAGTGCTCAAATACCATGACTGTATGCATAGATACATTCAAACAGAAATGGATTTTCTAGACATTGCATCATTGGGTATAGCGTATAGATATGTTGTCAAGATCGAGCAGAAATTTAAGAAGAAGAGGCGAGAGTTTGGATCTGCAAACTCCCCACAGCCGAAGCAGGGAAAAGGTGACCCCAACCCACAAAAAAAGGGACAGAGAAAAGATGGCCACTCTTACGAAAACTAGTCCAACCTGAAACAAAAGAAGGGCAATGAAAATTCGAAGAAGGACACGGGAAAATGGTGTGAATGCCATAAAATCCCTTGGCACAACACCGAAGAATGTCTCTCCAAACATTCACTCATGGATGATCTGAAATATTTCGAGTCAGAGGCATATTCTAATTCCAAATCAAATCCAGAAGGAGGGAATCGGATTATTGATGTTGAACCCGATTCCATTCTCGCTACCACCAAATTCCATCTAAGCGAACCAGGAGGACCAGAGGAATGGGAATGCCTCTTTCACTCACATATGTGGGTAAAGGGGGCTCCACTTCATTTAATTTTCAATAGCGGTAGTCAGAAGAACATGATCTCAGCAGAAGTCATCAAGCGGTTGGACCCACCAATGACACTGCACCCGCATCGCTACACCATCATCTCGCTTCACCAAGGAAGAGATCTCTGCGTCAACCAACAGTGTCATCTTCTCTACAGCATCAAGCCTATCAAAGATGAGGTATTGTGTGATATTGATCCCCTTGAAGTTTGTGATGTTATTTTAGGAAAACCATATTTGTAAAAGCGACATGTTGTGTATGAATCTAGACCCCGTAGCATTATTATTGCTTTGGGTAGACAATTGTATAGGATACCAGAGGTAGCGTCGCCTACCGCTATTTCTTTAATCTTTTCTAAGAAATGCAGTAAGGTCATTTCACAGACTGGGAAGTTCATCTTCTTTATGATCCGTGCTCACAGTAAACAAAAGTTTGTCTCCACATCTGTGGCATATACACAGAGCCTCTCTTTGCAGCAAAAGTAAGTGGACAAGATCATGGAAGAGTACAAAGACATCTTCTCCTCACCTACTGGGGTACCGATGCACTGCCAAGTCAAGCATCCAATTGATCTAACCCCTGACGCACCTATGCCTAATGGACCAAACTATCATCGCTCGCTGATGGAAAATGATGAAATCAAGAGTCATATACAAGAGTTGCTTCAAAAGGGGCACATCAGACCCAAATCCTCCCCTTGAAAAAGCCAAATTATATCGGTGGAGAAGAAATATGGGACCTGGCGGCTCTGCATTGATTACATAGAATTAAAAAAAATCACAGTCAAGAACTGGTACCCAATTCCCAGAATTGATGACCTTCTTGACCAACTCAAGGGGGGAATTTCTTCAAAAAGATTGACCTAAATTCTAGCTACCACCAGGTTCCCATTGAACCAACTGATGTATGGAAGACAACTTTCAAATCTAAAGGAGGTCTCTTTGAATGTTTGGTCATGCCCTTTGGCTTAACAATTGCACCAACCACTTTCATGAGGTTGATGGATGATGTATTGAGACCCTTCACCAAATATTTTGTGGTGGTATATTTGGATGACATCCTCATCTTCCTGTTAGCGTCAGAAGTCACTCCTGGATTGCTTGCAGGAGCAGATCCTGACACCCATCAGTTTAATGTCACGATTTGTTTGAAAGGGGTGATCAAATGGAAGCAAACTCAGAACAGTCGTCTCAACTCAGAAACTAGGCCAGGCATGCATGAACGAGTGAGGTCTTGATAAACTTCAAACAGTGAGTTGAAATAAGGGTGAGTAGACGGAAGACTTCATGAGAAGGGTGCAAGGGTCTGTTGTAGGCATCAAGCTTCTAACAGACTGTGAGAGCAGGCATCTAAAAACAAGATCTTCTTACTTCCAAATGCGGGAAACCAGAGAAAACAGTAATGCAACAATAAATCATTTATCATAACATAACTGCATAATTCATACGAAGCATTCGATCATGAACTCTCCAGCAAGAGATGAAACATAGATGGAAAAGGAAAACTGTTTTTCATAAACCAAGAAGTCTCAAACACTGATACATAACCCAGAAGGCTAGAAAGTTTACTGAAACTTTACAGTCGGGAGCTCAGCTCTACCATCGATAGATACAAAAAATGGCGAAAACGCCTTCATATACTCAAAACAACAACAACAGCGGAACCGAGACATTGCATTGAAATCTTTGCGTCTGCATGGCTTCTGACAGTCAACCTCTGAAAGATCGTGCAACTTATGTCAGACGCAATTTGGCTCTTTGACAGTTCCAACAGTGAATCGACGTGCCTTAAATTCGTGGCCGTGCTTTCCCATTATGGCGGAGGCGATGTCTAACCACCACCAACCGCTTCAATAACTGCTTCATAGGGATTGAGGATGACCTGGCCAGCTTGGCATCTTTGGGACGTGGAAGGCCTCTTGCGCTGCCACCTGGAATAACTGACTGGCTCAAAGAATATGCAGGGAGGATAGCATGAAAGGTGAGGCACGGGAATGGAGTGATGGGGCCAAAACAGCGGGGAGTGGAGTAAGAGGTGATGAGAGAACAAGAGAGGTTACAGGGGAGAAGATGTGATGGACACACTTTAACGGGAGGCTGACGTGGAGGGAAGGAGACACGTGGCAGATGGTGTGTGGATGATGAGGAGGAAGGAAGACCACGCGGACCATAGAGGGGAGGTAGATGGATGACACAAGGCAGCAGGAGAAAGGCGGTTATGGAAGGTGATATGATGGGAGAAGTGCCCACGCAGGCTAAACACAGGGCAGCTGGGAATGACAGGGCGGTGCAAGCGCCGTTGATCCGGGCGCTAAGATCTCGGCCGTTGGAAAGCTGCATCCTCGATTCCGGGCCGCCCCCCTCCGCTTAAAGGTAGAAAGGCAGGGGGGGTCCGGAATGGTCTTTATCACCATTGATCTGGGCGTGCTGATCTGGGTCGTCGAAGAGGTGTGCCCCGGATTCCGGACCCCCCCCCCCC
>SNQJ01S0122668.1:0-19814 GCA_010110895.2 Picea sitchensis | reverse complement strand
TGATTCATCTTCATCATATCAATGACAACTCATTGATCCATCTTCATCTATGCATTCTCATCAAGGAAAATACATATTATATTACATTTGAGAGGTATTTTAATCTCTCCTAATTCTCCTTCTATGCCTTTCATTTCTGTAAAGGTCATTGGGAACATGTCACTTTATTAACACAGTAACTCTATTATTATTTCTACTATTTGTTCATCCCAACAGTTTCTAATACTTTCCATTTTAGGATTATCAGTTGTCCCAATGTTGACTTTATTCACTTTGATTGGTGAAACAAATACTTCTTATTCTAAATATGGGACTTCCACTTCTATTTCTCCTTCAATTTCTGTAATCTGAATGTTGCGTGGGTCATCCTCATTTGGTGCCTCTTCTTCAACATGATAGCATGATAGTAGTCCTTGGACTATCTGTGTGTTATGTTGTTGATATTCCGTTGTGAGTTCAACCTCTGGTTCTTCAAGAAATATCACCCCTCTTATCTGTTTCAGTGCTGAATCAATGTCGGGGTTCTCATGTTGAATTGAGAAGGTTACTATAAAATTATGTTGTAATGTTTTCCATTCTGCAGTGCCTCTGTGCATTTCCTGGTCTACATACCAGTTCTCTGGAATTCCTTCCAATGTATGGATGAGGTGATGAGGCCATTCCTCTGGTGGTGTCATCCCCCAATGTGTTCTGCACTTCTCCAAGTGTTCTGCTGGTGTTCCTTTCCCATCACACCTCTACATTTTATTGCTTCCCTGTTCTGCACCAAATCTAATGCGCAGTAATCACTTACATTGGTACCAGTCTTGAATTGTTTCGTTGTGCACACCCCACCATATTGCAGGTGTAGCCTTGAGTGCAATATATAGGGCTAAGAGCCTATGATTTTATCCTACTTCCTCTTCATATTGTATCAGATATTCCTCTAAATCATTTACCCCATGAAAACTAGGAGGTTCTCTTATCTTTGTGCCAACCCATCTTACTATGCGGTCTATTCTTGCACACATTCTTGTAGAAACTTCATGTAGTCTCTGTTGCCAATTCTCCAAATCTGTATATGAGTCAAAATCACATGATGTGATGGTTCTCCAGTTGAGTACCCCATCTTCAGTTGGGTTAACATAATCTTCTTCTCCCGCGGTGCTTCTGTACAGTTAGTTTATTTCCTCTAGATCTACGCAAGTGGGTTCTACAAACCTTTCTCCTTCTGATGGATCTAATGATGTAATTAATCTATAGTCTCCTGATTCAAATTCCATTTTTCTTGTCTTCAAATTGATTATGGCCTAGTTATCAAATGCCTAATCTAGTCCAAGAAATTCTAGGTATGGTGGTGTGCCATCTACAATCTCTATTACTTCAAAGTCTTCCTTAGTGCACACTCCATCCAAATCCACTGTCACACCTTTAAGCCTTCCAATGTGTAGAACTTTGTGTTTATTTGCTAATTTCAACTGGATATGTGAATATCCTAGTGTGGGTTCTCCCATACACTGTCATGTCTTCTTAGGTAACACATTTACTTCAGAGCCTAAGTCTAGTATAATATCCCCCATATTGAAATCTCCAATATTAGCATTCAATATGAATTCCCTTCTTGTCCTCCTTCTTGTATAGAGGTGATTGACTGTTTTCTTCTCTAATTTCCCTTGTACCTCTATGTTACATCTTTCTAGCATATTTTGAAAAAATTTAACAGATGATGGTTCATTTAGTAGCTTCACGCAGGATTGCAGAAACGTATTTATGGTACTTACTTGCACTAAAGGTTGTGCTTCATTGGTGTGGTCCATTGATGACGACATCTCGTACATAGGTACCTTCTGAGTATTTTTCACAGCTCATGTTGACGCAATGTTCTTCTTGAGACACTCCTGTATGGCCTCCTTGAATGTCTCCTTCTCTTTTCATTCATCAAACTGTTTATGTGGTTCAATATTTATCTTCACCCATTGGTGTTGCACTGGGTTTTGTCTTACTGCATAAACTCCTGTCTTAGATCCTCCTCATGTGAATATGTTGATGTTCCTTCCATCATCCCTAGCTATTGGCATAGGGGCAAAACCAGGGTTCAACACTTCAACATCACACCAACAAAACCGTAACTACCGACCCTTTCGGCAACACCTGCAAAGCATATGAAGTCTCACCTGAGGTAGAGGCAGGGGTGGTTGCATGACTCAAGTGTCTCCAACCTATATGGGATAGAGATCTGGGATTACAACACTTAACAGAGCACTTAGCAGTTAACATTCATTAATATTCACTTCGCAAGGGAAAACCCTAATTACAGAACAACACAATATTCACAAGATCTAATACATCCAAGCACTTAGAATATATAAATATATAATATCTAGCATTCATTCCCATTACTAATCACTAAGCTACTATTATATCAAGTGCATCTAACATATATCACTGCACTAAGCATAAATCACATCAATAACATAACAACTATAATGCACAAAGCAACCACAACACATAATATACATGGTTCACCCCAGTGTGGGGCTACGTCCACCAACTCTTCTCTTCTGTATTGTCTTATGTCAATCTTCTACAAGCACGGAGCCCCAAGAACCCATTCCTCATAGGACATGAGATTTGTGTGCACCTCGCCAAACCCTCCTTCCTTGAGCTAGGTTACAACACAAATCCTCTTTACAGTCACTTTCACTTAGCTCTGCAAGTTCTCATGCACACAATATGCACAAAGCTAACTCAATCACATAGATCCAACTACTTACATCACTTGCACTCAACACAGTATAACACTTAGCACCATGTCTCTCTAGATCTAGTGTGTTTCTTACATCATCTAGATATCTATTTATACATTACAGAAGGGACCAAGGCATGGGTAAACCCATGGGCCGACATCCCATGCCTATTAACCTGTTGAGCACTCAACACACCCTAAAAAGTCTATGTCAAATTTAACCTTTTTTGGGTACCACTTGATCTTTTGGCATTGTCTAATATGAAAAAATGTGTCCTTTGATTATCATTTTTTGATTCTCACTAAGTTTTTAAGAGATTTATTAAACATGCGAGAAATATATAACTTAAAGAACTAAAGAATCGACAGCCAAAACTTTTCCCAACGCGTTCACAGACCTAGGATCAGAAAGAATTATAGGAGGAAGAAAATCACTCGGGAACTAAGCAGTCGCCGACCGTCGATCCTCATCGGCGTCAGCAAACGAAAATTTTCTTTCGCGAACGAACTTCACCAAGAATATCGTCGATGACCGATCCCTTTGGCATTGGCGAATGGTTAAACGAATAATCATTGAACGAAAATGAAATAATAATTGCCGACCACCGATTGCCGAAATGTTTTTGGTATCGGGAAATTTGAAGGACAATAACCCATGAAGAAACTATGCACTAGTTTTATTCCCGAAGTATGATCCCCGATACTCACTTGGAATCAATAGTTGCAATGCTGAGCTCAGTCTAGTGCGTTCAACTTAAAAAAAATCCCGAGTCCGAACATTACCCATGAACTGATTTCTAGGTTTTATTTAATGAGTCTCGGGTCAGTGACGCCATGTCAACATCAATCGACATCATGAGTTTTGTTAGGGAAATATGAACCAAAATACAAATCAACTTAGAGTTACGATAATTATAAAATCAAGGCTAATTTAAGGGAAGCTGAAACAAGAACACATTTTTACGCACAAAGAGGGAAACAATGCTTCAATTGCTATGACTTGAATCCTTTCGGTAAATTTTTGAAGTTCTATATATTAGGATTCTTGTCGAGTTCAGGTTACATGCAATAAAAACTACCAACATCTTTTGGCCAACCGACGCGGTTACATTGAGGACGTGAAAATATTCACAACAAACAGGGAAATTTATCAAAAAATTATGCGTCACATCCGAGAAAACAAAATAGTGTTCGCCATTCATGTCTCTTCTGCGTGTGGATTTTCTCTCGGGCTGCTCCGCGCTCCTTGGGTTGTTTTTGTGTTATGTTCATCTGATATCCTTTGAGCTTCACGTAGCTGCACGATCATATCTTGTGCTTCCCGAAGTTGTCTTTTAAGCCAGGTTACATTACCTTCACGACATTGCGGTGTTGACACCTCAGGGTTCTTTGCCGCCAACTGCCATTGTAACTCTCTATTCTCATGGTAAAGTTTAGCTATAGCAAGTTGTGCATGTTCCATCTGCTAGTTAGGATCTTGAACGTTAGAACCCTAGGTTTTCGTCCTTCTTATTCTGCTCCCGCTTCCCTGACTTGCGGTTTCGACTGGTTTGAGTCGAATAACGCACATTAAGGACTCTTCGGAAGCTGATCGTGCACATGGTTCGATCGGGTTTTGGTTTTCCCCAGCTTCCTTGTTTTTCTGAGGCCTCCCTCTCCTCCGTGGTATCTATTGAGGAGGGGGCGTGTTCTCCAACCTGCGTCCTCCTGACATGGTTTCTTCGACTTCGGTATCCACACGGAGCGACACTATAGCTTCCACATGAAGGTCGGAATTTTCCTTTGGAACCTCAAGAATACTTGTTGCTAATAAGAACGAGTCCCATGCATGTTGGAGCTTAGGCCTGGTTCTATGATTGCCCCGCAAACCCCTCCTCGCATTTTGAGGAGATCCCATGGTGCGACAATGTATTTTCTTAGACGTCCGTGACTGGACAAAAGACCAAAACATAGAGATTGATCAAATTGTGCTCACAAGACGGATCTCCACTAGTGCATAAGCTCAACAAAATGAATAGAAATCTTACAAAACATCCAAAATTTATAACGGAGTGGGGCAGCGAGTCGAAACGTGCCAAGGGACATTGAATGCCTTGCGACATGACATTTCAAATAATTATTGTGCCACATCTGCATGATGGGTATGACCCAGGGCATGTGAGATGCAACGGATAGGAATTGTGGAGGATGTGTGGTACAATCATCTGGATTCCTTTCATTTCCCCCAACCTCCATAATGAGCTGATGATGGTCAATGCACTTGTTGATGGGACTCCCGTGAGAGCAATCTTCCTCGATCAGAAGCATTTAACGACTTCACTTATAACAGTATCCGATCTTCTAGGAAATTACTCGTACTTTTGGCACATGTTCGGATCTGAAATCCTTTCCCTACCCCAGGGGCCAACCAACCACTGGCATGACTTTGACTCTCATGTTTTCCGTACCCTATATATCATGTTGTGGCGTGCGGATGTAACACACCCCAACTGAAGAAAATGGCGACGCCAACAAAGATGGTATAGGTAATCCAAAAGGTTACAAAGATCGTGTAAGTATCAAACAACCATGCTTAGCGAGCTTTACAGGTATGCATCAGTCTATTTTTTATCCCTCTTACATTTTTTTATACATTTTGCCGAGTATTGTTCTATAAGAAATTTCTAAAAAATGATGTTAATCCTGAGTGCAGGAAAATATCTCTGGCTACCAAGAAACATTGGCTCTGTGACTTCATCGAGGAATCTGGGAGAAACCAAGTTCGAAAAATCAACAAAGCGATGAAGGATATCCGACTCCCCAAGTTCGATGACCCCAACAACTTCATCGACTTGTGCAACATAGTCAGATCGCATTCCAAGCAAGATTCACTATGGACCAAAGAGCTAGCCAAGGTGACCGATACAATGCCAGGACAAGTGAAAAGATTTATGGAACATCCGATGAAGTCTCAGACCGTGCTACAACAGTTAAACACCAGTCTAGTGAAGTACCAAGCGCATGCAGTGGAAATAAGAGGATTTTACGCGGCTCTGATGGAGAAACACAGGTTTCCATGGGCCCAAACTTGCGAGGATCTATTTATCAGTTGTCAGAGTATGAGGAAAGTCACCCTTTCAAGTGATATCTCGAGTTGACTATTAAAGAAACTGTTAGAAGATGACTCCACGTGGTGAATTTTGTTTTGTTCAAACTACACTTAGCCATTATTTTTCAGTTGAATTTTATGTTATAAATAAGAACATCAACCAATTAGTTAGAGATCGATGGTTGTTGCAAGAAACAATTCTGTTTTGGTTTTGTTAAGAATTACTTTCGAGCTACCATTAATAGAGAAGTCCTTCTGGACTAGAGAGAAGTTATTTTCATCAACTGCATGTGTGATTGGACGTGGAGAAGAAATATTTCCTATCCTGTTTCATGAATGATGCTGTAATGAGTAAGAGCAATTAATTCTATTGTCAAGTTATCTAGTGCAATGTTTTGTTGTTCTTTTCTTTAATGATGAAGATTAATCATTGTGTTATTATGTGATGAATGATTATGGTAGATGAATTATTTTTCTTTCCATTATCTTATTGCATATGTGTTTTCTTTCTGGTAATTAGTATCTTAGACAGTAATTGGATGCTCACATGGTTAATGTATTAGTACTAGGCTTGTGGTGTAAATTGTTGTCTGCATGCCTTAGCAACGAATTATCCTAAGTTCATCCTATTCCCCTTAGTTAATCTTAATTCCATTTTGTTTCCAAGTTGGTTTATACCATCTTACATATCATATCGGTCCCACCCAAGCGAAAATACAAAAAGAGATAGTCCAAACTGAAGGAAGAGCCTTCATAAGAAAACGTAAAGCTCATCGATAATTTGGCTGGATCACAAGATTTGGATAACCATTCCACTATTAAATGTTGTAGATTCTAATTGGGCCTTGATAGCGGGTTTGGTTCCTACTGTTGAATCAAGGGATTTAAGGCCCATCAATAGAATTGGCGCTAGAAGGAGGGCCTGAGAATGAATGGTTGGATATATATTCTACAGAGTATTTCAATCAACCTATAGATTGAAAACAACCCACATGCATGGCTAGTAATTCCCAAGACAACCCACACACGCTGAGTACTCCTGAAACGAGTAACTCACCCCAGCCTGAGGAAGAACCTTTTCACCCCGAAATACCTTATGCTCTTCCTCACGAGGAGGTAAATCAATTCAGAATAATCACAAGAGCCTACGCCCGACAGATCGATGCGTTGTCCTTAGCTCCCATACTCCCTCGAAGAAAACAACAAACCATAACAGTGGTTAGTACTCCTGACAAGGTTTTCGTACACTCGGTAGAAGACTTAATAGATTTCACAATTACCGAAATCCAATATCCTCTTGATTTGATACCTGAAACGCCAGTCGGCGATATCTCTGAACCCGTCGATTTTTCGGAAGAGGAGGAGTTTAACTCAGAGTCCAAAGATATGGAAGGCAACAAAAACCATAATGATGAAAGGGGGAACCCACCTATGAACAATCAACTGTAGTTGGCCAGAGATGCTTTGGCCTTCTCGGGACTAGTTCATAACCTTCCCCAACATCCAGATAAGTTGCTTCCTAAGTTCGATCCCGAAACCTCTGGATTGCCTGAAGATCATATCGAGAAATTTATGCTAGTGATCAGGGTTATGAATGTCCAACATGAAGATGTAGTATGCAAACTTTTCCCCTATATGTTTGAAAATTCATCTTCCACGTGGTACTTCAATCTGCCGATAGGATCTATAACCAGCTGGACAAAGTTCCAGAAATATTTTCTAGACAAATTTTCCAAAGAAACTACTACGGGAGATCTTATGGCCAAGTTTTTCGACTCCACCATGAGTTTGAAAGAAAGGGTCAAAGACTTCAATCAAATTTTCACGACCATATTGAACAATTTTCAACCTGAAGCTAAGCCAACTCAGGAATGGCAAATCGAAGTTTATGCTAATGCTCTCCCAACTTATATTTCCATGTTCGTGAAAAGGGATGCTAAACGAACCCTAGTTGATAATTTTGAAGAAGCCAAAACAATATAATTCTAGATGAAAGGGTGTAAAGAAGGCCAGGTTTCTTTAGTTAAGAAAGAAGCTCAACCTCCTCCTATGAGAGGACTCCTTTTGACTAGATCGCCGGGGAAACAAGCAGAACAAACTCCCAACAAGGGTAATCGAGACATAGAATATATACAATGCATGGTTAAGAAATTATCAAATGATATCATAGACATGAAGAGAAACACAGAGGAAGGAAACCAAGGCCAAAGGCCCTATAAGCATTTCTTTAGAAGGAACCCACCGTTCAAGGCGATTGAACCTCCCCCATCTAACTTAAATATCGATCTAGGGAATGTAGCATCTGATTCTTTCTGTACGTATCACCAGGAAAACCACTCTGAAAGAGACTACCCTCAATGGGTGCATGCCATGAATTTGATGGCCAATCGGTTTCTAGATGAAGTCTCCCTAACTGAACAATCGAGAAATTCAGTTATGAATATTGCTTACCAGGAACAGATTGATCCACCACAAGATACAACCATGCTGATATGGGATCCCGACCTGATCATGCCTTCCGACGACCTGTTTGAGTCTCAAGAACCACCCGTCAAGGTATCGGTGGTGCAGACACACAGTGAAGGTCAACCTGTCTCAAAAGATATCGCTGCTACCCAAACTTTGATAAATAAGACAACTCCCAATCACCCGAAAGCACCTTTTTCTCCCAGTAAAAAAAATATAAGCATCCATACTTGAGAATCGCCCAAACTAGATTACAATGTAGTTGAAGATTTGAAGAAGTTAAGTGCTAATATATCAGTCATGGACATATGCAATATCCCTCAACAGAAGGACTTCCTGCTACAAGCTTTGAACTCAATAGAAAACCCTAAGACTGGCAATGGTTGGGAAATAAATCTAGCTTCCACATACCCAATAAATAAACCGATCGTGAATACTTGTTTGGAAGATAAGAAGGGGAATCCTTTTGTCCCACCTTTCCTCTTAACGTTCGAAGTTTTCAACAAGAATCTCCATAATTGTTTGGTATATTTAGGAGAATATTCCAACATTATGCCCTTATCTATTTGTAAAAAATTAAATGCAGTTCCTCTTAAGAGAGATAAACATGTAATACAACTAGACCAAACCCAGGTCAAAGTCATGGGGGAACTCAGAGATGTAATTATCATAATAGCGACACATCCTAAGTTTGTGCAAGTGATTGACATCATCGTAGTAGACATCCCAGAGGCCTATGGGTTATTACTAAGTCGATATTGGTCTGAGAAGTTAAACGAGTACTTTAGCACATACTAGGAACACCTTTGGCTACCACTGAAGGGATACAAGAATATAATCAGAATTGATAGGGGATATATGAAACATACGGTCACTGATCTAGAAACCTTGAATGAACCCTCATCCATATATTTCCCCGTGCTAGGCAATTACTCCTTCGATTCCCACTTTGGAAAGTTTTCCCCTCTCTTATCCGATGTCCCTCTCACTCAAAACTTTGAAATGTTTTTTCAAGAGAAATCGCTAATACCGACAGAAGACACCCTCTTCTGCCAAGACTCTACGTTAGAAATTACAGAACAACAGATAGGAGAGCTAGAAAGTAATAAGGAAGAGGAAAAGGGCGATTGTCGTTCACAAATTTGGACCATATACTTTGATGGATCTAAATCACAGGAGGGATTAGGGGTAGGGTGAATCCTCATTGATCCAAAAGGTAAACTTCATTTCCTGTCCTGTAGACTAGAATTCGAATGTACCAAAACACCGTCGAGTATGAAGCTCTAGTACAAGGGTTAAAGAAAGCCATAGACTTGAACGTCAAAGAATACAAAGTTTTCGGGGACTCGGAGATTATCGTTAGACAAGTAAGGAATACTATACATTGCAATTCTCCACACCTGAAGAATTATCAACATGAAGTGAATAGGTTAATGGAGAATTTTGAAGCTTTCAATATTACCGCGATCCCCAGAGAAAAGAACATCCTTGT
Source organism: Picea sitchensis (assembly GCA_010110895.2). Classification (NCBI taxonomy): domain Eukaryota; kingdom Viridiplantae; phylum Streptophyta; class Pinopsida; order Pinales; family Pinaceae; genus Picea; species Picea sitchensis. The sequence continues at coordinate 10,043 of SNQJ01S0122668.1, read as the reverse complement.
TGATTCGCTGGCCACAACTGCTTCAAGGCTGTCACCTATGGAAGACTATGAAGCCTCCTGATTCACTGTGGAACTACTCTACAAACCATCGGTGCCTAAAAATATCTCTAATTGGAATGTCTTTGAAGGAGATGAACAGATCATAAAAGTCTTGACTAACCAAGACAATTTCAAATATTTAGCCATTGACGATGAGGTATTCCAGGAGAAATCGACAGAAAATGATCCTCAAACAGGCCAGCCTATTGACAAATCGAAATCTCACACCATCCTGAAGGGGATATCTAATCTAGAAAATTTGTTTGACCTGAAAGAACACTTTAGGGGCCCTAAGAACGCAAAGACCGGTAACTGCTGTCCCCTACATGAAACTATAAATCTCAGAACCTCGGAAAATCCAAAGAATGTGAACCTCAACAAGACTATATCTAAAGAGGAAAGAAAGGCTTATCTCAAACCATTCAGACAATATCAAGATGTCTTCGCATGGTCCTACTGAGACCTGAAAACCTATGACACATGGATCATTCAACACACTTTATCATTAAAAAATGAGGTGAAACCTTTCCAACAGAAGCTCTGAAAGTATCACCCATCCCTGGAGCCTCTCATGTATCAGGAATTAAAGAAACTTTTAGATGCCAAGATCATTTTCTTGGTCAGGCATTCTACATGGGTAGAAAATCTGGTTCCTGTGAGGAAAAAGTCTGGAGAAATTCACTTATGCCTATATTTTAGAAACCTCAACAGAGCTTCAGAAAAGGAAAATTACCCAGTCCCACCAATGGAGCAACTCCTGCAAACTGTGTTTGGCTCAGAGATTTTCTCTCTATTGGACAGTTTCTCAGGTTACAACCAAGTCCTAGTTTCGGAGGAGGATCCTTTAAAAACTACCTTCTGAACCGATTGGGGAACCTTTGCTTATAAACACATGCCTTTTGGCTTAATCAACGCAGGAGCGACCTTCCAAAGGGCCATGGACGTAGCATTTCGAGGACTAATCAACAAGTGTGTGGTAGTGTATCTAGATGACGTAACTGTGTATTCAAAGAATAGAGAAGAGCACATCCAACACTTAATTAAAATTTTTGAAAGGTGTAGGAGATACGGTATATCCTTAAATCCCAAGAAAACTATTTTTGGCTTTGAGGAAGGTAAGCTGCTAGGCCACATTATATTTCAAGTAGTCATTCGCATAGACCCAGAAAGGATTAAGGCCAGAGCTCAACTCCCGTTGCCTCACAACAAGAAATATATGTAGTATTTTTTCAGGAAAATCAATTTCGTGAGGAAATTCACTCTCAATTTCGTGGAAACTATCAAACCCTTACAAAATATTATTCACAAAGATGTTGAATTTAAGTGGGATGATGAACGAAAGGATGCTTTCAACAATATTAAAATTTCTATATCCCGGGCCCCTGTGTTATGAAGTCTCGATTTCAATAGGGATTTCTTCCTCTATACTTTCACCTACGACCAATCATTAGATGTCATATTGACTCAGAAGGATGATGACAACAATGAGGCTCCAGTGTCGTTCATTAGAACTAATCTCTAGGGAGATGAACTTAGCTATCTTGTTGTTGATAAACATGCCTATGCGGTATACAAGGCAGTAAAACACTTTAGGTCTTACATCCTCAAGAACCACACCAAAGTGATTGTGCCTCACCCTACGGTCTAATCCTTGTTTACTCAGCAAGAGATGGGGGAAAGAAGAGGGAACTGGATGGCAGTGGTCCAAGAATTTGATCTAGATATAAAACCTTCCAAACTAGTTAAAGGGCAAGGGTTGTGCAAACTTGCAGTTGAAGCCCAAGACGAAGTAAATGAAGATTCCAGTTGGGAGAATGAAATGGAATTATGGTGTGGTGAAGCTTCATACATTTACCTAGGGCCAGAGTCTTGGTATGAGAATTTAACTTATCTCCTACACCACAGAACTTGTCCAGAAAATCTCAACCCGAGAGAAAGGAGAGCTCTCAGGTTAAAATCTGTGCAATATCGCCTCATAAATTCGGTACTCTTTCGGATTAACTATGAAGGGGGATTCTTAATATGTCTTGAACGTGAATACGTGGAAAAAGTTCTGAAGGAGCTCCACGATGGCCCTGCCGGTGGACATTTCGCAGGAAACACCACCTCTCATAAGATACTGAGAGCCGACTATTATTGGCCCACCTTGTTCAAAGACGCTCACACCTATGCTAGGAACTGCAAAACTTGTTAGATGAGCACTGGGAGAGAGAAGAGAGAAACAATCCCACTCCAACCAGTGATTGTCTCTAGGCCTTTTGAGCAATGGGGGTCGGATATCATAGGAGAAATTACACCCAGTTCTTCAAAACAAAACAATTATATACTTACTGCCACCGATTATTTCACAAAGTGGGCAGAGGTCATCCCTCCGACTCACGTAAACGAGAAGGTGGTGATCCAATTCATAGAAAAACAATTGATCATAAGGTTTGGTGTCCCTTTTGTTCTATTTTTTGAAAATGAAACTTATTTTTCTTCCACTCTGTTGATAGAGTTTGCTCTAGACAAATGAATCATGATTAGGTACTCTGTGAATTATTATCCATAGGGAAACGGGGTGGCAGAATCAACCAATAAGAACCTCGTGAGAATATTAAAAAAGACGGTTGCAGATAACCAAAGGAATTATTATAATCTACTCCATAACACTTTATGGGCCGATAAGGTCACACCCAAGGAATCTATAGGAAATTCCCCGTACTTCTGGTTTACGGATAGGAAGCCATTCTCCCAAACGGGCTTTATCTTCCATCTCTTCAACTAGCCCAAGATTGCAACGGAGAACCCTCATCGATCATACAACAAAGAATTGATACTCTTCTCATGCTAGAATAAGACAGGAGAAAGGATAAGTCAAAGTTTCTATCTCACCAACAGATAGTGAAAATATGGTTTGATAAGCATAAAGCTAAAGAGAAATTTTTTGAAGTAGGAGACTTAGTCCTAAAATGGGACAGAAAAAATTAGCCAAAATGGAAGCATTCTAAGTTTCAGACTCTGTGGCTTGGACCTTTCCAGGTGGCTGAGAAGATTGGGGCGGGCGCTTATCGGTTACATAATCTGAGGGGGGAACCTGTCTCCCTCCTAGTAAATGTCCAAGCCCTCAAACAATATTTCCAATAATAATAGTAATAAATAAAAAATAAATAAAAAAAATTATTATATGTATATATATCTTGTTTTAGTGTTTTTCATGATTGCAAAATACATTTTTTGTTTTCTTTTGCTTTCTGGATTTCTACGCTTTTGAAATTTGTGTTTAGAAAGACAATGGTTGACCTTAAGTCATGCGACATAGCGAACTTTGTTTCAAAATCATCGCTCACATACAACACAAGAAACATCAAGGAACTTGTGGTTGCTTTGAGGGGTCCTCTATCTGACCGGTGCAAATGAACAACTTTGAAGAAATGTCGAAAGATTCTGCTTAGTGTCCTGGTAAGACCTTAAGGAAAAGAAGGAAAGTTGGAAAGGAATACATGAACCTCGAAAGCAAAGCTAGTAAAGGATTCACCTTGACTATCTCACTTTGCAAAATAAACAGACGTCATCCTCTCCCACTCGCTCGTGGCATCATGCCAGAGTAAAGTTGATATTAGCAAAAGGGTGAACAATAGGAGAGGGTATGCAAATATCTCCTTCAGGGCTTTGGATGCTCACTGGCAGTGGAGCAAGGTCTGTGATGTCAGGGTGACTCCACCAGGGCTATGGATGCTCGCTGGCAGCGGAGCAACACCAAAGTGAGTGAGTAAAGGTAACTAAGGATTTCATGCCGGTGAATTCTTTGCTAGACTTTTGTAAAAGGGGGGGCATGAGTTAGGGTTACAGGAAAAGAAGGAGGAATAAAGGTTAAAACCCCATGGGCAGACCCGAAAGCATCAACCGAAGAATTTCAAATTGCAAGGGTAAAAGAGGCTTTGATTTAAAACCAGGAAAGGTTCTCCACCAGCTTTCGTAGCAGTTGAGTATGAGGGAAGAACAAAGATTCTTCTTTCACCCAGTGAATCACCATTTGTTGAGCACTCAACACACCCTAAAAAGTCTACGTCAAATTTCACCTTTTTTGGGTACCACTTGATCTTTTGGCATTGTCTAATATGAAAAAATGTGTCTTTTGCTTATCATTTTTTGATTCTTACTAAGTCTTTAAAATCTTGCTTAAACATGCGAGAAATATATAACTTAAGGAACTAAAGAATCAACAACCAAAAATTTTCCCAATGCGTTCGCGGACCCGACATCAGAAAGAATTATAGGAGGAAGAAAATCACTTGGGAACTCCGTAGTTGCAGACCATCGATCCTCATCGGCATCAACGAACAGACTTTTTCTTTCATGAACGAACTTCACCAAGAATATCGTCGATGACTGATCCCTTCGACATCGACAGAAGGTTAAAAGAATAAGCATTGAATGAAAATGAAATAATAATTGTCGACTGCCGACTGTTGAAATGTTTTCGGTATCGGGAAATTCGAAGGACGATAACCCACGAACAAACTGCATGCTCATTTTATTCTCGAAGGCTGATCCTCGATACTCACTCGACATCGACAGTCGCAATGCTGAACTCAGTCTAGTGCATTCAACTTAAACAAAGTCTTGAGTCCGACCATTACCCATGAACTGATTTCCAGGTTTTATTTAATGAGTCCCGAGTCAGTGACGCCTCGTCGGCATCAATCGGCGTTGAGAGTTTTTGTTAGGGAAATATCAACCAAAATACAAAGAAACTCAGAGCTATGCTAATTATAAAATCAAGGATAGTTTACAAGAAGCTGAAACAAGAACACATTTTTATGCACAAAGAGGGAAACAATGCATTCAATTGCTATGACTTGAATCCTTTTGACAAATTTTCAAAGTTCTATATATTAAGATTCTCGTCAGGTTAAGGTTACATACAATAAAAAATACCAACATCTTTTGGCCAACTGACCTGATTACATTGAGGACGTGAAAATCTTCACAAAAAGCATGGAAATTTATCAAAAAATTATGCGTCACGTCCGAGAAAACAAAACAATGTCCACCATTCATGTCTCTTCTACGCATGGATTTTCTCCTGGGCTGCTTTGCACTCCTTGGGATGTTTTTGTATTATGTTCTTCTGATACCCTTTGAGCTTCACACACCTGCACAATCATATCTTGTGCTTCCTGAAGTTATCTTTTAAGCCAGGTTACATTACCTTCACAACCTTGCGATGCCGACACCTCGGGGTTCTTTGCCACCAACTACCGTCATAACTCTCTATTCTCCTGGTAACGTTCAGCTATGGAAAGTTGTGCCTGTTCCAATTGTTGGTTAGGATCTTGAACCTTAGAACCCCAGGTTTCTGTCCTTCTTGTTATGCTCCCTCTTCCTCGACTTGCGGTTTCGACCGGTTCGAGTTGAATAGCGTGCATTAAGGACTCTTCGACCACTGATCGTGCACACAGTTCGACCGGGTTTTGGTGTTCCCCATCTTCCTTGTTTTTTCGAGGCCTCCCTCTCCTCCATGATATATACTAAGGAGGGGGTGTGTTATCCAACCTATGTCCTCCCGACATAGTTTCTTCCACTTCGGCATCCGCACGAAGAGAAACTATAGCTTCCATGTGAAGGTCAGAATTTTTCTTTGGAACCTTAGGAATACCCGTTGCCGATAAGAATGAGTCCCAGGCATGTTGGGGCTCAGGCCTGACGCTCTGATTTCCCCGCAGACCCCACCTCGCATCTTGAGGAGATCCCATGGGGCGACAACGTATTTCCTTAGACGTCCATGACTGAACAAAAGACCAAAACACAGATATTGATCAAATTGTGCTCACAAGATGAATCTCCACTAGTGCATAAGCTCAACGAAATGAATAGAACTCTTACAGAACATCCAAAATTTATAATGGAGCGGGGCAGTGAGCCGAAACGTGCCAGGGGACACTGAATACCTTGTGACAGAACATTTCAAATAATTATTGTGCCACATATGCGCGATGGGTATGACCCAGGGTATGCCAGATGCAACCAATAGGAATTATGGAGGATGTGTGGTATGATCATCTTGATTCCTTTCATTACCCCTAGCCTCCATAATGATCTGATGATGGTCGATGCACTTGCTGATGCGACTTCCATGAGAGTAATCTGCCTCGATCGAAAGCATTTAACGACTTCACTTATAATGGTATCCGATCTTCTGGGAACTTACTCGTACTTTTGGCACATGCTCGGATCTGACATCCTTTCCCTACCCCAAGGGCCAACCAGTCATTGGCGTGACTTTGACTCTCATGTTTTCCATACCCAATCTATCATGTTGTGGCACGCAGATGTAACCCACCCCAATTGAAGAAAATGGCAATTCCAACAAAGACGGTACAGGTAATTCGAAAGGTTGCAGAGATCAAGTAAGTACCAAACAACCATGCTTAGCGAGCTTTACAGGTATGCCTCAGTCTGTTTTTCTTCCCACTTACATTTTTTTATACATTTTGTCGAGTATTGTTCTGTAAGCAATTTCTAAAAAATGATGTTAATCCCGAGTGCAGTAAAATATCTCTTGCTACCGAGAAACATTGGCTCCGTGACTTCACTGAGGAATCTGGGTGAAACCAAGTCTAAAAAATCAACAAAGCGATGAAGGATCTCAGACTCCCCGAGTTCAGCGACCCCAAAAACTTCATCGACTTGTGTGACATAGTCGGATCTAATGCCAAGCAAGATTAACTATGGGCTAAAGAGCTAGCCAAGGTGACCGATACAATGCCAGGACAAGTGCAAAGATTTATGGAACATCAGATGAAGGCTCAGACCATGCTACAATAGTTAAACATCATTCTAGTGAACTACCGAGCGCATGCGATGGAGATAAGAGGATTCTACGCGGCTCCAATGGAGCAACACAAGTTTCCATGGGCCCAAACTTGCGAGGATATGTTTATCAGTTGGTTAGAGTATGAGGAAAGTCACCCTTTCAAGTGATATCTCGAGTTGATTGTTAAAGAAACTGTTAGAAGAGGAGGCCACGTGGTGAATTTTTCTTTCTTCAAACTACACTTAGCCATTATTTTTCAGTTGAATTTTATGTTATAAATAAGAACATCGATCAATTAGTTAGAGGTCGATGGTTGTTGCAAGAAACGATTCTGTTTTGTTTTTTTGAAGAATTACTTCTGAGATACCATTAATAGAGAAGTCTTGCTGGACCATAGACAAGTTATTTTCATCAACTGCATGTGTGATTGGACGTGGAGAAGAACTATTTCCTATCTTGTTTCATGAATTATGTTGTAATGAGTAAGATCAATTAATTCTGTTGTCAAGTTATCTGGTGCAATGTTTTGTTGTTCTTTTCTTTAATGATGAAGATGAATCGTTGTGTTATTATGTGATGAATGATTATGGTAGATGAATTATTTTGCTATCCATTATTTTATTTCATATGTGTTTTCTTTCTGGTAATTAGTATCTCAGACAATAATTGGATGCTCACATGGTTAATGTATTAGTACTAGGCACGTGGTGTAAAATTGTTGTCTGCATGCTTGAGCAGCGGGTTATACCAAGTTCAACCTCTTTCCCTTAGTTAATATTAATTCCATTTTGTTGCCAAGTTGGTTTATACTAGCTTACATCTCATATCGGTCCCACCCAAGAGAAAATACAAAAAGATATAGTCCAAACTGAAGGAAGAGCCTTCACAAGAAAACATAAACCTCATCGAGAATTTGGTCGAATCACAAGATCTGGAGAACCATTCCACTATTAAACGCTGGAGAGTCTAATTGGGCCTCAGTGGTGGGTTTGGTTCCTATTGTTGAATCAAGGGATTTAAGGATGATCAACAAAAAACTAAACCCAAAAATTCCCTAAAAAGGGGCCGAGATCCCACGATCTCCACTTCGCCTTGTGCTCTGCCTTCGACCAGCTTTTCGAAGTCCCAAAACTGGTGAAACATGACCAAGGTTCTCCAAAACTTGGTCAAGGGACAACATGCCCCCAACAGTCACCTATGACTCGTCCCGAGTCACTCTGATATGGGTAACTCTACCTCAAATGCCTCGACCTGTTGCTTTGCCAGAGCCTCCTGCTTGACAAACTCTTGAATAACCTTCTTCGTGACAGGTCATTCCAAGCGTTGTTCCACTGTGGTGACCACTTATTCTAGTTCTGCACCTCATCCTTTGATTTCCCCAAAAAGTATTCAATATGCATTATGCACTGGCTGGAGTCGCTGAGTCACTTCCATGACCTTACTCTGTATGGCATGGGCTTGTTGCTAAACTGTGCACTGTTCCTGGGATCATTTCATCCTCTCGACCGTTGATAGTGGCTTCAACTATGCTTGCACTGTTGCTGCTTGTTGCTTGGCCTCCTGAAGTTATGACTCCAGTGTCCTTAGTTCAGGGTCCTTTGCAAGGTGCTCGTAAGTCTATGCACTTAGATTGCTGAGTTGTTTACATTATAAGGCCAATGCCTTGATTCTCTGGATTGGGCTCCAGGAAGTTTCTTCTCTTTGGTCTCGCACTTCCTGTGGAGTGCTTGGCACTGCTTGTAACTCCAATTCTGTTATCCTCTGTTGGAGCTACTGAATGGATTCAACAAGCTTCCCTACTTGGATTTCCACTGAGTCTTCTTCCATATGTTCTAAGCCCGGAAAAGAGCGAAGTGATCTAGTGATTGCTTCTTTAACTCCAATCTGGTCTGCGAGCAACTATTCCTTCTCCTTCTGGATCTAGGCTCTATTCGCTGCAAACTTGTCTTGGATTTCGTCTTTTTCCTATTGCACAACCTAACGTTGATCTATGGCTTCATATTTTGCTTGATTTAAGGCCTCCGTGGCATGCTATTTTTCTTCCTAAACACGACAAAGGCGAGCTTTGGTCGCATCTTCTATTCAGCGTAGCTGGGAAGCCTCATCTCCCAACTCTGTTCCTTCTGATGAAGGGGGCATAGTAGACACTGCACTACTGGAGTAGGTCTTGCTATACCCCTTTCATCTCTACTTCAGTTCTTTCATACATGGTCTCTTGTTTGGCTTCATTGCGCTGTAAGATATCTTCTGAGGTATCTGAGACAACGACGATGATGAAATCTATGTCATCCATCGTGAGCACAGTCTGCATCTATGGTTTACTAGCTTTGGTGTTCTTCCGCGATGTAGGTTTCGTGGGGGAAACCTTTCTTTTCTTGGAGGTCTCAGCTTCATCAAGAGGATCCCTAGGTGGTGTTACTTCGCCTTGTTTCTGCTTGTCTTCTTCTCCTTTGTCCTCTTCTTTCTCTACTTTGTCATTGCCTCCCCCTTCAGGTGAGTATGAAGAAGTCTCTTATGAGGCGTTGTTCAGCTCCTGTACCTCTTCCTTTTTCTTCCTTCTGCTACTGCTAGGTGCATCATACTCTTCGTGAGTAACCACAAGACTTTCGATGAGGTCGGGGTAAGACAGTTCTACCTGGTCGACTGGTATAAGGAGCTCTACATGCCACTCCTTAGTTATTTCTTCCATGTCCTCCTCAGTGAGATTATAATAAGATTGGATCTCTTCTTTATGTTCGTCTCTGCGCGCAGTGATATAAATAAAATGTCTATCTGTACGGAACTTCACAAATGGTCTGAACTTGTGCAGGGTGTTCGACGTCATATGAGGGAAAGACTCAATATCACTCTTCAACTGCAGGTAGTAGGTGTGGAACACCACGTTTGGATGCCATTATTTCTCCATGTCACTCGAATACCAGAGCGTGGTGAACTTCACAGCTAGGGGTTCAGATGGATCAATCTCAGGGAAGGTCACTCCTTTCAGCATCTTCCAGGCAATGAAGGTGATGAGGATCAGCAGCCAATTGAAATGGAACTCATAGCCCTGATCCTGAGCTTCGCGACAGTCTTGTTCTAACTGGTTGTTATTGGATAAATCCGTAGGTGCGGACACTAGCCGATCTCCCTAGATCCACCTGGATCTAGAACAAAGCAAGACAGAACATGACTCTTTCCCTAGATTTTGACCATTGAATTAACTAGG